>JABMCL010001475.1:407500-420000 GCA_018857735.1 Alviniconcha marisindica | reverse complement strand
AGACTATCCAGTCAACCGGGAATGTCATTACGGGGGGACGAGGCAAAATTCATCCAATCCCAGCTGAACGCCGGATTCCCCGTACGTGACGCGTGTCACTTCATGCTGGGAGAAGACAGGGACAAAAATGAAGCTGGTGAACCGGTAAGGCAGAAGTTAGAAAAGCAGAAGTCCTGTCAGTAAGCGAAGTGTGCCTGCATTGCCATTTCCTGACCCAAGCCAGTGGGAATCTTTGACGGCTCTCGATTAACAGCAGAACGAACCTTAATTTCTGCATCCGTATCAGACAAGAAGAAGAAGAAGAAGAAGGAGAAGAAGAAAAAGAGGAGGAGGAGGCAGGGGAGGAGAAGGAAGAGGAGGAGGAAAAGGAGGAGGAAGAGGAGGAGGAGGAGAAGGAGGACGAGAGGAAGGTGGAGAAGAAGAGGAGGAGGAGGAGGAGGAGGAGGAGAAGAAGAAGAAGAAGAAGAAGAAGAAGAGGTTATTATATTTTTCAAACTGTCGATCTACCAGAAAGGTTATTAGTAATTAGGTTTTTCAAACTGTCGCTCTACCAGATTAAAGGAGAACAGCTGACGATATTGGCCTCACAGAAACCAACTGCCTTGCAAGAATTCTTCCATTGTGAGTGGTTCCACTCCTTCCCAATCCAAACTGTCAACCGGAAGCACTGTTTCCCATCCTCCACCCCATCAACTCCTTCCTCCGTTGAAACTGTCAAGGCGTCCGTGGAAGAGATGGTGAGAACACCGCCAATGCAAAGACGACCGTCTCTGTCACCCTGACATTCAATTTATTCCCAGTCTGGGCGATGCTCATGTGGTTTGGATGGACGTTTCCCTGCTAATCATACACACTGGCATCGCGTGAACCTCCCCCTCCATCCCCCGCTTTTTTTCGGAAAGTGGGGGGGGACGGGGGTGCGATCCATAAATTTTGTGGCATATATGCACGCGTCTAATGGAGCTTTGCGTATATTATGCCTTCGTGGGCAGCCTGCATGGACATTAGTGTTGAAAATTAAAATAAAGGACGAACACTTTTTATTGTCTTAGTCTCTTTGTTCTTTCGCCTCCAACTGGAAACTAAAGTTCGGCTTCTGTACTTTAAAACAAAGGACGAACACTTTTTGTTGTCTTAGTCTCTTTGTTCTTTTGTCTTCAACTGGAACCTAAAGTTCGGCTTCTGTACTTTAAAACAAAGGACGAACACTTTTTGTTGTCTTAGTCTCTTTGTTCTTTTGTCTTCAACTGGAGACTAAAGTTCAGCTTCTGTACTTTAAAACAAAGGACGAAAACTTTTTGTCTCTTTGTTCTTTTGTCTTCAACTGGAGACTAAAGTTCGGCTTCTGTACTCTGCACTGCGTACGTACGTTGCCAGCAGTATTATATCACCAGCCTTGCTGTTGGCTGGAGGAGAAGGAACTCCTGTGAGTTGCATGGGTGCACGCTGCATTATGACTCCGTTTTTCCTCTTCTCGAAAGAAGCGGAAGAAGAGGAAGAAGAAGAGGACGGGAAACAAAACCACTGCAGAAATCGACGTTTGAAGTGGCGTCCAGGAAACGAACAGGGCTGGAAATAAAGCACCTAGCCCTTGGCTACCTTTCCTGTCTGCATGGAGATCAATACAATCATTTATTCACCCCGCGTCCTTTTCCCAGTGCCATCCGCCTGTCTGTATGTTAGGTAACTACAACAGTATGCTCACACCTCCCGTGCTTCCTCCGCAATATACACTGTGGCGGCCTGCCTGCGACGTTCTTTTGTATAGCAATTAAGCCTAACAATCTGCAACAAACCTCCGCCGGTATAGAATCGGTCACATCGTACAGATTAACTCCAGCATCTCACATACTGCTTAATTCTAGCATCTGACATACGGCTTAATTCTAGCATCTGACATACGGCTTAATTCTAGCATCGGTCATATGGCTTGACTCTGGCATCGGTCATACAGCTTACCTCCAGCATCTGACACACTGCTTAATTCGAGCAACTGACACACGGCTTAATTCGAGCATCGGTCACATTGCTTGACTCTGGCATCGGTCATGCAGCTTAAATCTAGCATCGGTCATACTGCTCGACTCTAGCACCGGACATACAGCTTAATTCTAGCATCGGGCATACTGCTTAATTCTTGCATCGGATATATTGCTTAAGTCTTGCATTGACGTACAGCTTAATTCGAGCATTTGACATACAGCTTAATTCGAGCATCAGACATACAGCTTAATTCTAGCATCGGGCATACTGCTTCATTCTTGCATCGGAAATATTGCTTAATTCTTGCGTTGACGTACAGCTTAATTCCAGCATTTGACATACAGCTTAATTCGAGCATCAGACATACTGCTTGACTCTAGCATCGGACATACAGCTTAATCCTAGCATCGAGCATACAGCTTCATTCTTGCATCGGACATATTGCCAAATTCTAGCACCGAGCATACTGCTTAATTCTACCAATTCGTTCAGTATAAGACAACAATGCAGCGATACATACATACATACATACATACATACATACATACACGCTGAACTTTAACATGTTTCACTGACAATAATGCAATTTTATTCAGTGGCACAGTGGAGGGAGGAGGTAGTGGTGGGGGCGGGGTGCAGAGAATTTACACCGTCGGGAGAGCAAGTACATCTGTTAATGTTCTTGTTTTGCTTTCTCCTTGTTACTTCTTGAGGCGTGTTCCTGGCATTTTGATCGTAATGCTCTCCTTCCACATATATTTTATGCTGTAGTTATGAACAGCAACTGTCCTTCTCCCCTTCCTGTACATTATCAGTCTGTCAACAGCCGCGGGATCATCCCTTCCATTTCTGTTTACCTATCGTGTATTTTACGAAGAACAGCCCGTCTTTATTGCCGCTAATTTCCGTCTTTCAGGAGCGCTCAAATCACCTCCTTCTGAATGTTTTTGTGTGTTTTGTTTATTATTGTTCTTGTATTTTTCGAGTAGTAACTGTCCTTGCCCATTGTCTGTAAATTACCGCTGTCATGTGCTTATGGCTCATTTAGAGACACAGCGCTCGATAAATGTTCATTATCACTGCTATTATAGAGGGGAGAGAGGGATTCCGTGCGTCCTTCATCTTATTCCTTCCTCATCCAGTGCACTGTCGTCCCACGGCCAATATTGATGTTCTGAGAGGACGACTAGCTGTCCGCTGTCTCAAGGTATAGTACCGAGGATACACATATTAAGGTCCCTAATTGCAGAGATTTCAGAGCTATGAAAGGTTGCCTCTTTTAAGCTTGGGGGTGGTCAGAATATAGCTTTCCATGCTTCCCCAGGAATTATGGCGCTGCAATTTCTGTCCTTGTGGCGCATTCAGCGTCATTTCTTTCATTCCTCTTCAGACAATGTCGAGTGTCATGAACTGTGAATTTGACATTAATTTGTGATTTGATGACGTGATTCTGACGTTTTCTTGAGATTTGATGACGTTTCTGACATTTACTTGCGATTTGATGACATTTCTGACGTTTACTTGTGATTTGATGAATTTTGGTTTCTGACGTTTATTTGAAATTTGATGACGTGTTTCTGTCCTGATGTCTGCTTGTAGCTTGGTGATTAGATTACCTGTGTTTATGACGTTTACTCGTGATTTGATGATCTGTGCTTCTGACGTTTTACTAGTGATTTGATTACTTATGTCCACCAAGGTATGTCCCTCGCATTTGACTGTGTGCTAAATACCATGCACCTAACAAGCGTTTTCAATACGACACTTACATGGCCCGTTCTGTAATCTTACACATCCAGTCAGACCTTACAACGAGAGTATACAAGTGTATTATATTATTATTATTATTGATCGCTTTTATATAGCGCTATTCTCCGCTCTCGAGCAGACTCACTGCGCTCGCATGTGATTCTACATGAGTGAATAGCTTTTTATAGCGCGTTTTTGAATATCCACCGAGGTGGTGTACTTACAGCGCTGGCATGCACATGAAACTGCTGCCATCTGGGCGTGTCCTGTGTACACCATACAACCATGCACCATGTCATTCATGCAAAGCCATAGTAAGTGTATGCGTGTTTAGCTGTAACCGCCACCTGCACTTTTGGCAGAATGACCGGGGTCTTTACGTGCTACTGCGGTAACACAGGGGGTGGAACGGATACTGAAATAAGAGTCAGCACAGAAAGTTGACCCTGGAGAAGAAAATTCTCCCGCCGCTCCTGCGGGGATTCGAACCCGCGACCTTTCGATCACGAGTCCGGCGCTCTAACCACTGAGCTATCCCCGCCCCGATTTAGTCTCTTGTCGGGATGAGTTTCAACAGCTGGCACTTAACGAAGGCGTAAAAGACGTCACGAGGTCGAGAAGGAGAAGCAGAAACACAGTAGGAGGGGAAAAAACACCCAAGAACAAAACAAAACAAATAGAGAGATAAGATAAGATAATACTTTATTGCACAAGGATAAAGATTTAAGCACGAGTCGGCTTTTTTTGCATAAAGAGAGAGAGAGAGAGAGAGAGAGAGAGAGAGAGAGAGAGAGAGGAGAGAGAGAGAGAGAGAGAGAGAGAGTCAGTAATGGGAGGAATGGTGCGCGAATAATGGCAGACCGCTATGAATTATGAACAAAGAATTGAATGACGGATGGCGTGTGGAAAGGACGTCAGACTGTAATAAAGTTATAAACGGAAAGAAAAAAGAATGGCCACTAGAATAGATAGAAATAAAGGAAAGACATTTGACGTTTTATTCGGGGGGCGGTATTTGTTTCTAAAACCAGAAAAACTAAATTTGAGGACATCGTATAAAGAATATTGAAGAAACTGGTGAACGAATAGGAGAAAAAAAATACAGTTCAAAGATTTCGATGAAACATGGCGGATAAGTTCATTATACAGCTGTCGAGAAATAAAAAGACGAAAGGAACAGCATGACCTGCAGCTTTACCAAACTAATGTACACGTCACAAATTACAGCACGTTCGACCACGAACCAGTCAGGCTGTGGCACATTTGAAGCTACGCCAGCCTACATTAATCAGATTTCTAGACAAGATTAATCAGACAGTAGAAAAGGTGGAGAGAGAGAGAGAGAGAGAGAGAGAGAGAGAGAGAGAGAGAGAGAGAGAGAGAGAGAGAGAGAGACAGAGACAGAGACAGAGACAGAGACCAGCCTAACTTAATCAGATTTCTAGACAAAATTAATCAGACAGTAGAAAAGGTGGAGAGAGAGAGAGAGAGAGAGAGAGAGAGAGAGAGAGAGAGAGAGAGAGAGAGAGAGAGAGAGAGAGAGAGAGAGAGAGAGAGAGAGAGACAGACAGACAGACAGACAGACAGACAGACAGACAGAGAGACAGAGACAGACAGAGACAGAGAGACAAAGAGACAGAGAAATGACAGACACAGAGACAGACTTTTCTAGAAACAATCTTTCACGTCAGCTTTCCTTAAAAAATAAATTAAAAAAACTTTTTTCGGGGGTGGGTGAGGTGGTAGTGGTGGTGGTGTAGTAAGAATTTAGGTAACATTAACGAGGGCGGGAGGTGCGTGGGGTGGGGGTTGAGCACATGTAGTTAACGAGGGCGGGAGGTGCGTGGGGTGGGGGTTGAGCACATGTAGTTAACGAGGGCGGGAGGTGCGTGGGGTGGGGGTTGAGCACATGTAGTTAACGAGGGCGGGAGGTGCGTGGGGTGGGGGTTGAGCACATGTAGTTAACGAGGGCGGGAGGTGCGTGGGGTGGGGGTTGAGCACATGTAGTTAACGAGGGCGGGAGGTGCGTGGGGTGGGGGTTGAGCACATGTAGTTAACGAGGGCGGGAGGTGCGTGGGGTGGGGGTTGAGCACATGTAGTTAACGAGGGCGGGAGGTGCGTGGGGTGGGGGTTGAGCACATGTAGTTAACGAGGGCGGGAGGTGCGTGGGGTGGGGGTTGAGCACATGTAGTATTTCAACTCGTGCATCTCATATCAAGATCTCCACCAGTCGCTTGAACGGTCAATTATCACACGTTGTAATGCTCTAAATCCCATCAAACTGTAAGCCGCATGCAGACAAAATGAGCTGATCCTGAGAATTAGCTCTAGTAGAAACACGCGTCTTCATCTGAAATTAGCTGGATTGAGTTTAATCACAGACGTGAACTGGCCGGAATGAGTTATCTTCTTCGGCACCTCCCCTCAATCGATACTCCTAAGCACCGAATCTGGCAAACTACGGTGTGACGTTCACACAGCAACGATGCTTATTACAAGAACATTACAAGATGACTGCCTGATTTTGCTTCATCTAGGAAACACTGCACACGCATTTCAAGCAGTTTATCCTTTCAGTGAACGCTTCTTTCGCGTCCGGAACTCATACTTCTTTTAACTACGCTCAGAAAGACCACAGTCAGCTTCAACTAGCAACTCCTCCAGCCTCTCTCCCCCCGCCTCCCTTCCCCCTTTCTCCCCACCCCCCTTCGCTAAGATAATCAGCAAAGCACGTGCTCTGAGGGACAGCGACCCATTTTCGTCCGTACAAATATTCCCATCACTGAGCATTAAAAAGTGATTACAGTATATTAAGCAAAGTAAAGGGGAGAAATCAAAAATCGCTAGGGGCTAGTCTACCACTTGACCTAATCCTCTACGTGAACATACGGCTTTCGCAAGAAAGCGCATTTGCGATTTACCTTTCTGCTTTATCCGTCTTTTCCCCCCTTTTTTCTCCATCTGATTGCTACCCGGGTGAAGCATGAAGGTTGCAGTCCTCTTTTGGGTCTGCCTCTATTCCTCGTCCCAACAGGAGTGAAAGCGGAGAGCTGCCCCGGTGAAGCTTAAAGGTGGCAATCCTCATTTTGTCTTCTTCTCTTCCTCATCCTAGCTGGATCGAGTCAAAGCGGAGAGCTGTCCTGGTGAAGCACGAATATGACATTGACAATCCTCTTTTTGTCTTTGCCTCTTCCTCATCTCAGCTGGATCGAGTCAAAGCGGAGTGCTGCCCTGGTGAAGCTTGAAGGCGAGAAGCACGTCCTGTACTGTTAGTCTTGCCCTCCCCATCTTCTAATTGTGTGTAAATCTATAATTATGTTCGATTACCTTTCTTCTACTTCCCCGTCCTGACCCACGCCTTGCACTGTCTACTTCGGTTGGAAATTGGCGTGTTATACGTTTCATCATCATCATCATCATCATCAACATCAACCTCCTCCTCCTCGTCATCATCATCACCACTACCGTCATCATTATTATTAGAAACAGAAAGCGGGGCGAAGCCAATTAAGCCATCGCCATAGTCTCACTTTTATTACAACCGAAGGGGCGCCCCCTCCAGTTAAAAAAAAAGGTCATTAGCTGGTCAGTCGAAAAGCATGAGCAAAGCAAGTTACATCTTTTAAACCTTCTCCCCCCCTTCTCTCTCTGTCTCTGTCTCTCTGTCTCTGTCTTCTGTCTGTCTGTCTCTGTCTCTCTCTCTCTCTCTCTCTCTCTCTCTCTCTCTCTCACACACACACACACATAATTATAACAATAATGGATACTTTGAGCGCCTAACCCACACACACCATAAGCGCTTACACGTTCCTCATGTCAACATAAATTTGTTCATGCTTAGATTCATTTATTTAACTATTGACTTTTTCCCCCTTGCCCCCTTTTATTCTCCCTCTGCCGTTTTTCGTTTTGTTTTCCCCGTTCTTTTGTTGCTTTTGACTTGCTCTATTAGCAATCAGCTATTCCACTTCGCCATTGCATAAGTGTATGCCACCGAATTGTTCATTTACGTGTTACATTTTTATAAGTATATACCGCTTTCGTATTTCCTATACTTTTGTTTGCGAAGTTTATGCTTACGGTGTACGAATAAACTTTGCTTAAACCAAGAGCGCTGGGATTTCCCTTTTGTCTGGGTGAGTTCCATCCTGTTGATAGTCCACACCTTGACTTGGTATCCAAACATGTGACACCACACCCCCCCCCCCACAATACACACACACATAACAACAACAACAACAACAAAAACAAAAACAACAACAAAGAAACAACACAAAACAACAACAACAACAACAACAACAACAGCAAAAACAGACACGATCACTAACAACTGACAGATGTCCCAATAATATTATATGGCTGCATGAATTTGCTTTAAAAAATTGCCAGCGACTAAAATCTGTCCACAAAGGCACGTAATTCCAGATCGTTGCCGAGTTGGCAGGTCGTCCTTTTGTCCAAACCTACGTCCAGCAAGCCGGTTTCAATCACCTCCAACGTCTGCCCTTCTGAGGAAATGGACCCTGACAGCGTTGCGGCACTGGAATAAAACGACGACTGACAGCTGTTTCGGGCATGGCCAAACCTGGTTAAGCACCGGATCCGACGGACTGTTGGAACAGGAGCTAGGCCGTAAGAACCTGCGTTGTGTGCCGTTCATCAGCGCAGGTCTCTGCACGCAAGCTCTTAAGCAGCTTTCATTTCTTTTTTTTCTTGTCTTTTTTCTTCTTTTAACCGCTGCACCCTGAGGGTGTGACAATAGGTTTCCAGTCCGTCTTATGCTGGCGTACCAGGCTGCTTTTGTTTCATTAGTTCGAAAAGCTTGACTGCGTTTTAAAGGTCTAACACCCAATTTTATTGTCCAGAGCTGTCCGTGATGTTGTCTTTATTTTCCTGTGACAATGTGAGGGAAAATGGCTGAGATCACTGCAAGCTAGAGAAAAACTGCAACTCGAATGATTATACCATTGCGGGATGGGAGTTGGGGGGGTGGGGGGGGGGGGGGGGGGGGTCTGGCTAAGATCCGTTTAAGTTAAAAGCAAAAACAAACCCAAAATAAAATAAATAAAAACCAACAAACAAACACAAGACAACCTCGAATGATTAAGATCAGTGCAAACCCAAAACACCGGAATATCGCTATGACCAGGCAGCGAAAGCCAAAACAGTCAAATGTAAATAACTAGTGCAAGAAAAAGCAACAATCTCAAAGCAAAACAAAAATAACAACAAAAAACTAAAAAGAAACAAAACAAAAACAAAACAACAGCAACAAAAACAAAACAACAAACAGACCAGTGCTTTAAGAAAAAAAGAAAAAAAAAAAAAAAAAATACACACACACACACACACACACACACACACACACACACACACACACACACACACACACACACACACACACACACACGCGCGCACGCACACACAGCCCCGTACACACAGACTGTATACACACATACTTTTTTTTATTAAGTATTAGTCACACATACATACACACAAAGCGAAAAACAAAACGAAAACAAAACGAAAGAAAGAAACAAAGAAGAAGAAGAAGAAGAAGAAGAAGAAGAAGAAGAAGAAGAAGAAGAAGAAGAAAGAAGAAGAAGAAGAATGGCTGAAACAAAGGCAAGCATCAAAAATAAGACTGCCGATCAACTGGGCTATCTGAAAAACAAGAATATGCCACTTCAGAAACCCGCTTTCCGGCGATTCAAACCAACGCAGGGGTACATCTGGGAGTAAGTGAAAGATGACAAGTCTCTCTTGATCAATACAAAACGCATGAAGTGAAAGCCACAAAAGACGTATTGATTTTGTTAAAACCTGATTGCCCGAAACCCCAAATTTCGGATGAACGACCTCATTAAAGCTACGGATAGATTTTTTTCCTCTCTCTCCCTCAGTCAGATCTTGCAGGCAATTATCTTTTCTACAGTCCGCATCCCCCACTTCCTTGCAGTCTTCAGGCTGTTCGCTGTGGGGGTCATCCCCACACCGGAGGGACTGGGGACTGTACGGCCTGATTCCGTAATGATCCATTAAATAACCAAAGATCATGCAGCCTCAAATCGATCGATCCTTATGTGTCTTGGGCTCCGGTGTTATACTCAGCAGCAACGGCAGCAGTGTTACGTGGCACCAGCCATGTAACAACCAAACAGAAGTACACCACTTCGGTGGATACTCAAAAACGCGCTATAAAAAGGCCGCAGACTCTCGCTCAGGATCACAGGGACAAGAGCGCAGTGTGTCTGCTCGAGAGCAGAGAAAAAGCTATCAATCAATTGCTCACAAGTCCCTTTGCGACTTTCTATCGATGGCGAAGTCTCCACAGCTAGGAAATGAAAGGTGTATTGTGGTTCAATTTGTGACACCGCGTGAAAGCTAATTTTCTCGGATTAACAGTCCTGTAAAGTATAGCAGTTGTACTGCAACATGTAGGGCGGGTTTGTGTGTGTGTGTGTGTGTGCGCGAGACGCATCGAGTTCAGTGGGAGGGTCTGAAGTGTAGCACAGAGGTATAGCATGGCCGACGGTACGTTGGGCTTACGTTATTCACGACAAAGTGTTTTCCAAAGGGCAGCTAGGACAGGACTGCTGACCGGGACCGAAATTCCTTGATATGAGAGAGAGAGAGAGAGAGAGAGAGAGAGAGAGAGAGAGAGAGAGAGAGAGAGAGAGAGAGAGAGAGAGAGAGAGAGAGGAGAGAGAGAGACGAGAGGAGAGACGAGAGAGAGAAGAGAGAGAGACACACACACACACACACACACACACACACACACACACACACACACACACACACACACACACACACACACACAGATACAGAGAGACAGAGACAAAGACAGACACAGAGAGTCATACGCTCTTCAATATTGGTTCAGTTCCCTACTCCAGGACCCCCGCCCCCCCCCCCCCCCCCCCCCCCCCGCCCCCCCCAAAAAAAAGAGAAAAAAAAGAAAAGAAAAAAAGGAACAAATCATACGTTTACTTGAAAGTGACCCTAAGAATAACCAAGTGCGCTTCCGCGGCTCCAGCAAGGTGGCCTTTTCGTCTTGTTAAGTGTAAGCAGGCTCAGCTTGGACGGCCCCTTGAGGCCGCCGTCTTTACACCGAGCGACAATGAAGCTGACGTGTGATTGCACTTAGCGAAGAGCGTGCGAAACGCTTCTGGTGCAAAGAAGAGGGCTGATGTCCCGGGCATGCCAACAGTTCTTGAAGGACTTAAGCCGGACTGAAGTAAAACTGCTGGGACTGACGGCAACATTAACAACACCCAAAGACTTCAGATGGACTGAATTAGACTGCCTGGACTGACGGCAACGTTAACAAAACCACAGGACTTAAGCTGGACTAAATCAGATTGCTGGGACTGACGGGAAGGTTAACAAAACCGCAGGACTTAAGCTGGACTAAATCAGACTGCCTGGTCTGACAGCAACGTTAACAAAACCACAGGACTTAAGCTGGACTAAATCAGATTGCTGGGACTGACGGGAAGGTTAACAAAACCGCAGGACTTAAGCTGGACTAAATCAGACTGCCTGGTCTGACAGCAACGTTAACAAAACCACAGGACTTAAGCTGGACTAAATCAGATTGCTGGGACTGACGGGAAGGTTAACAAAACCGCAGGACTTAAGCTGGACTAAATCAGACTGCCTGGTCTGACAGCAACGTTAACAAAACCACAGGACTTAAGCTGGACTAAATCAGATTGCTGGGACTGACGGGAAGGTTAACAAAACCGCAGGACTTAAGCTGGACTAAATCAGACTGCCTGGTCTGACAGCAACGTTAACAAAACCACAGGACTTAAGCTGGACTAAATCAGATTGCTGGGACTGACGGGAAGGTTAACAAAACCACAGGACTTAAGCTGGACTAAATCAGACTCCCTGGGACTGACGGGAAGGTTAACAAAACCGCAGGACTTAAGCTGGACTAAATCAGACTGCCTGGTCTGACAGCAACGTTAACAAAACCACAGGACTTAAGCTGGACTAAATCAGATTGCTGGGACTGACGGGAAGGTTAACAAAACCGCAGGACTTAAGCTGGACTAAATCAGACTGCCTGGTCTGACAGCAACGTTAACAAAACCACAGGACTTAAGCTGGACTAAATCAGATTGCTGGGACTGACGGGAAGGTTAACAAAACCGCAGGACTTAAGCTGGACTAAATCAGACTGCCTGGTCTGACAGCAACGTTAACAAAACCACAGGACTTAAGCTGGACTAAATAGATGCTGGGACACAAGGTTAACAAAAGCAGACTAAGCTGACAAATCAACCCACACACGTACAAATCACAGACAAGCACTGAAGTAGACCACACAAAACACACAACAACAACACACAACACACACAACACAAACACACACACACACACCACACACACACACACACAACCACACTCTCTCCACTACACACACACACACACACACACACACACACACACACACACACACACACACACACACACACACACACACCACACACACACACACACACACACAACACGCACGCACACTCTCTCTCTCTCTCTGTGACACACACACACACACACACACACACACACACACACACACACACACACACACACACACACACCACACACACACGCGCGCGCGCGCGCGCGCGCCGAAGATTTTCGCTCGATTTCTGGTCCCGTTTGCTAAAAATAGACATTTGAAAGTTGCAAAAACATGACCGCCGGTGCTGCCATTTTGTGCCACAGTGACGTCACAAACAAGCCAGAATGTGTGG
>JABMCL010001475.1:402500-405000 GCA_018857735.1 Alviniconcha marisindica | reverse complement strand
AACGCCAAACCACCGTTAGCTGATCACAGAAACGTCTGCTTACTGGTATTCCGCTCGCTTTTTATATGCTATCCTGCAAACTTGCGGCGACGTCCCTTTCAGGGTGTGAGATCTGCGTAATACATTTCACAAAACTATATTCACTTTCATCACTGACAGAGACCACTCCGTGACAATGATATCACAACACAGAACACATCGCAGTATCATGTCCGTATCACAAACACTAAACCACGATGTTCCGGTAACACCACACCCCGATCACAACACCGTGACATCAACACCAGCAGGAGAAAAACACGCAAAACTTGATCAGCATCATCATCGACGTCGTCGTTAATCACACAATGACGCAACCACGACGAATTTCACTTCCCAAATACTGACACGTGTGGCATCACAGCTCTGCACTTTTTCTCTCTCCACACTTTTCCCTACTCACCGTGATGCCCGACACTACTATATTATATCCCACACCGAAACGACTAGGAAACGCCGCGGAGACGCCGCGCGGGTTGACAATCTCTGGCACTGCTCAGTTCATACGGGAGATGAAGGCAGCGTGCGACACAGGCGCCGGCCCGTACAGCGTTGACGACTGAAGCACACGGCAGCGAGTTAGCCCAGCGCCTCATGCAACGCACACGTCGTACACACACAAACTCTCAGTGACGGAGTCGGTCGCTTCCCCTCCTCTGCTTCTTCTTGGTCCGAGTCTTCCCTGCCCCAGCGTAACGTAAAGAGGCCACAACTGTACGTCGCAATGCCACACACCGTCCGGTGGCGCGGCGTGGGACGTAAGTTTGGAACGGCGAGGCAGGAAGGAAGTTGTTGCTTGGGCGCGAAATTTCGCGGTTTGCACCTCCTGTATATATATGCATCGCGCTGTCGCAGTTTGCTGTCCGCTTTTGCCTTGACACAGCTGCCTGACTCGATCCCGCGCCGGTGGTGCAAGATGGGTTTTTTTGCGGGTGGGGTTTTAATTTGATGGAGAGAGTTCTTGTGTTGGGGATCTTCCATTTTGCGTTGGGGGCCTTCTCCTTCGGCAAGGCGGCTCTTTCTCTTACTGGCTCCCAAATTCGATCTTTCCCGGCCTTCAAAATTGCGTTAAAAACTCGCCTCTACAAACAATGCCACTGCAAGTGATTTGAAATTCTTTCGTCCTTTTTTTGCTTCCCGGCAAGCTCTTTTATCCCGTTACGTTTCTTCTGTGCATGTGTGCTTCTCTCTCTCTCTCTCTCTCTCTCTCTCTCTCTCTCTCTCTCTCTCTCTCCTCATCTCTCTCTCTTGTGTCATGTGTGTGTGTGTGTGTGTGGTGTGTGTGTGTGTGTGTGTGTGTGTGTGTGTGTGTGTGTGTGTGTGTGTGTGTGTGTGTGTGTGTGTGTGTGTGTGTGTGTGTGTGTGTGTGTGTGTGTGTGTGTGTGTGTGTGTGCGTGCGTTTGTGTGCGAAGAATTACAATACTATGTTTATTATTTTATTGTTGAGGTTTAGTGTAGACATTTTTGTTGATCCTATAAAGCGTGCTGTCAGTGTGCACCCTTGTCGGGGAGATACCGCGCTGTAGAAATGACCGCTATTAGTACTGTAATTCGTAATAATATTTTTTGGACTAACACATACCGCTTTAATTCCCAGACTGAAATTGTTCAGTTGTCAATCACAAAAGGTCAGTGTTTCTTTTTTTCTTTTCTTCACACGCTGGGACCATCTGTACGTGGTTATAAATGCTGTTTTATTCAGTCCTCTCCCGATCAAGACATTATAACATGGCGGTCAGATCGAAAGCGTTTTGTAGCTTGATAATTACCTCGAAAATTCGATGCTGTGTTTTGTCCTAACAAACAGCGTTATTTTGAACTTTTTATGTGTCTAGATCTCTCAAGCCAAAGCATAAAGATTCGTGGATAGATTTTGAACCGGCAAAACCTTAAACATAAGCCGGTAATGGCACACGTTCGTTGATGACGAGATAATATTGATATCAGCTGCAATCAAATCAGGCAAATCACGTTCATTTGAACACTAGAATCAGGCCCGTATTCAACGTGCATTCAGCTGATCAAGACATTATAACCTGACGGTCAGATCGAAACCTTGTAGGACGGAAGCCCCAAAAGGAGGTCGGGTTTAGAGCGCTGCGCGGAACTGTACAGGAAGGAGAGAGCACAGAAGGGCGTGTCTGTCGTGCATCTGGAGTCGTCCAAGACATGAGGACGTCACCACGTGATTGTTATCAGTCATTGGCCTGAATCTTAAATCCCGGCGACTCAGCCTTTCGCCGGAGGAAAAAACAGAAAGGCGTTCTCCATCACTTTTAAGGAGTAATGGACCGTAGCTGTGCTTTCCTCCATCTTCGCCCCCGGCTTCGCCCCATTCGTCCCATTCCCCCCAATCTCTGTGTGTGTGTGTGTGTGTGTGTGTGTGTGTGTGTGTGTGTGTGTGGTGTGTGTGTGTGTGTGTGTGTGTGTGTGTGTGTGTGTGTGTGTGCACGTGTGAGCG
>JABMCL010001475.1:395000-397500 GCA_018857735.1 Alviniconcha marisindica | reverse complement strand
GAGACAGACAGAGACAGACAGAGACAGAGACAGACAGACCGACAGACAGACAGAGACAAAGACAGAGATAGAAACAGAGAGACAGACAGAGATAGAGACAGAGACAGAGGTAATGCATAGGGATCACATCCCCAGACAAAACAAACATGGAAGCGGCAAACACACATTTCGCCAAACTGGAATATCAAAGCCTCTGGCGCATATATGACTTCATGAGTGCAATATTGCGGAAACAGCTGAGCCAGCTGGCCTTATTAGATATTCCTCACACGAGCCCACCGGACGATGCAGCCAAAATCGGTGTCTGCAATCCTTGATGCAGCGGAACTGCAGATCCAGGCAAAGAATTACCAGTCCGTTACTTCAAGAAAAAGTACAAACAACAATACGGAGCCGAAAAAACTTTACTTGCAGGACAGAAACAGCAGGGAGCCGCCCGCTCACCCAGAGTGACCCCCCCCCCCTGCCCCCTACCCCCCTCTCCACCCCACTCCCGAGCAGAACAGAAATAACAGGGACCCACCCACTCTCCCATGGTGATCACCCCCCCCCCCACCCCACCCCGAGGTTAAGATACAGGGACCCACCCACTCTCAGGCCTCCCCCCCCACCCACCCCCGCCAATCTAAACAAGGGGCCTCTACCCAACCCCAACCCCCCGACTCCCCCTTACTCCAACTCTCGGGACCCCGGTCCCATTCTGTGTGTAACAGTGACCACCCCCCCCCCCTCCACCCCCCCCCCCCACTCCCGCGCAGGACAGAAATAACAGGGACCCATACCCAACCCCCGAACTACCACCCCCTTACTCCCAACTGCTCTGGGGACCGCGGCCTCTTTCTCTGTGTTACAGTGATCACAGTAACCCCCCCCCCCCCCCCCAACACACACACACGCTCCAGCCAGGACAAAAATGACAGGGACCCGTTCACCCACAGTGACTCCCCGCCTCCCGCCCCCCCCCACCTCCCTCAGGCAAGCCCAATAACAGGGAACATAACATGAATCACCCCCCCTCCCACTCCCGCGCAGGACAGACATAACAGGACCCCCACTCCCCATTAATCACCCCCCCCACCCACATCCCACTCCCGCCATGACAGAAATAACAGGGACCCCTACCCAACCACCCCCCAACCCCCGCGAACTACCCCCTTACTCCCAACTGCTCTGGGGACCCCAGCCCCATTCTGTGTGTAACAGTGCTGGAACGCTTTAGCTCTTTCGCTATCAGGCTCCCCACACAACGAAGAAGAGAGGCAGAAGGTGCAAAAGACAAGCCACGTCCTAAGGACAATGGACAGACGAGGGCGGCTCCAACTGCCGAAATGCTGGCGCGGAAGCCCCGACGACAGAAAGCTAGGACCGGAGTCGCTTGCAGACCGGCACGCCAGTTCCAGACCGCAGCAGCAGCCAGACCTGCCAGACGTGGCGACACTGAGACAGCAGTAGGGACAACAGGGACAGGGACAGATCGGCAGGCACGGGACGCTGGCAGTGTTTTGCTCTTTTTGTGTTTGAATGTTTCTCGGTTTTTTGTTGTTGTATTTTTTGGGTGGTGGTGCTGGTGGTAGCGGTGGTGGTGGTGGTGGAGGTAGCGGCAGTGATGAGTGGGTTTGAGGGAGGTAGGGGGGTTACGTGTTTGATCTCTTCACCATGGCCTCTACACAATGTTGCAGTGAAGAGTGCCTTGTGAAGAGTGCCAGATATAAGCATTAACAGAGCAGCAACCACCACCATTATAATTATAAAATAATAATAATAATAATTATAATAATAATAATAATAATAATAATAATAAAAAACACACAACAACAACAAGCAAAAAAAAAAAAAAAGGGAAACAAACAATAAGAACAACAACAAAAACAAAAAACAAGTCTAGCCAGATGCCAGACCCCTGTGAGCTGCTATTAGATCGATGGGAGCAGCTGTTGTTTTAGGCTTGCTTTAGATCTCTCTCTCTCTCTTTTGGTAGGACAGGCGGGTGGACATTTAGGGGCGGGGGCGGTGGGGGCAGCTGGTTGCGGTGGTGGAGGTGGTCGTGGTTGGTGCTGAAGAAGCGGCGGGGGGGGGTGGGGGGGGGGGGGGGGGGGGGGACGTATTGCGCACGACGTCTCTTGTTTTTGCACGTAGTTCTGAAATCTGATCTTCCGAAACTTCGGGAAAATAATCTTCCTCAGGGACTCATTCCCGTCCATTTCTTTTGGGGGTAAAAAAAAATTTTTTTTAACAATCTGAAACAAGAATGACCGCTAACGTTCTAAAACAAGATCCACGATCCAAACACGTAAAAGATTACACGTCATTGTCGTGCCAACATTCTTCCAAGCACTGAACAAGAAAACAACAACTCAACAACAACTTAACCGTTTAACTGTTGTTTAAGCGTCGTTCTATAGCTTGACGAAGGGGACTGCCCCGAACATTTGCAGATTGTGTGTCTGTGTCATAATAAATAAGGTTTGTATCGTGAAAGCGGTAATGTTTATCAAATAGC
>JABMCL010001475.1:380000-385000 GCA_018857735.1 Alviniconcha marisindica | reverse complement strand
TGTGTGTGGGGTGGGGGGGGGGGGGGGAGGTGGCGGAGGAAGAAATAGGAGGGTGGGAGTGGGTGGGGAGTGGTGGTGGGGGGAGGGGGGGGAGGGGGGGGGGAAAGAGGGGGGGGGGGGGGGGGACGATTTGCAAGCTGAGAAGAATGCCGCAAAGAAACAGACAGGCTGCTTGCTGGTTAAAATGTGGCTGATGTTCTCGTAGACTCTCCGCAATACTGTTGGTAATGCTTTAGTTTTTTTCTTTCTTCAGATGCCAGTTGCGAATACATGTTGTACGTGTGTGCTTAGCATGTGGGAACACAAGGTCACGTTTGGGCTCGGGATCAACGTGTCGAGGTACGGCTTGGAAACTGGCTAAGTCCATAGCGGTCTGAATGTGAGACTGACCTAACATATGCTTGCTGGTCGGGCTGGCTTTCAGCGCACAGATTGAACGTGCAGTTTCCGTCGGCAGGAACGCAGTCTTAGCTGGGAAGCAATCTCCCCAACACGTACAGTACACAAGACGAACAAAATCCCTGATATAGAGAATAGTGGGCTTTCAGTATTTTTTTCATTTTTTCTTCTTATTTTTTTGTCATTTCGTCTTTGCCACTAAAAGGAGAACTTAATGGACGGTGCTGACATAGCCGGTGGTGGTGGTAGTAATGCTAGTGTGTGTGTGTGTGTGTGTGTGTGTGTGTTGTGTGTGTGTGTGTGTGTGTGCGTGTAAGTGTGTGTGTGTGTGTGTGTGTGTGTGTGTGTGTGTGTGTGTGTGTGTGTGTGTGTGTGTGTGTGCGTAGCGTGCACCTATGTCTGTATGTATTATGCTGTCAATGTCAGAGAACTATAAACTCTATTGACGCGTGTATATGAGTGCGGCTACGAGCCGTCCCCAGTCGGTGACAGAGCGATCGGATCTCTCTCTCTCTCCTTCCACGTCTGCACGGACCTACTTCAAAAGCCGCAGAAGCTCAGGGAGATTTACGCCGCCAGAAAAGTCTCAATAAAACACGATTAGCCACGTCCTCGGAGGAATCGAAAAAACACCTTCTGGAAAAGTGTGAAGAGACGAGAAAAATGCCTGTGAGCACAGACAACTGATATTAATTTGATCATATACGGGATGCAAGTCAGCTGAGTTGATAATTTGATGGACTGAAATGGCCGAGTTGATAATTTGATGAACTGAAATGCAACTGCTACCCAAAGGTCCTTGAATCCCTCCCACTCTCTCTCTTTAATTTTTTTTTATTCTGATTAACAAGAACCTCGAAAGTGGTTCATGCCTTCAGCATGTCAAGAGGTCGCGGTTTGCATTGACTTTCTGAAGCTCTGCTCATTTGAACACATGCAGAATTAACTATAAAGACACCGTGAGCCAGTTTAAGACAGAACAACACATCTGGCAGTTTGTGGGACAGAGGAGAGAGAGAGAGAGAGAGAGAGAGAAGGAGAGAGAGAGAGAGAGAGAGAGAGAGAGAGAGAGAGAGAGGATTGATTGATTGATTGAACTTTATTTGTCAACGGTGAAGATATTAGCACAAAGGCCGACTCACATATCTGCCGTTGCTACAGTACTACTAATAACCAAGACATTCACAGTTAAATATTATTACAGAAGGCTATAGACAAATACAGCATCAGTAAAATAAAAACAACAATTAATAAAATAATAATAATAATAACAACAACACATATAAAACCAGACAGCGATTGCAACGGAAATGAAAAAAATAGCAGTGAAAAACAACTGGAGCAAAAAAGTCTAAAACCAGTTCAAACACAACACACACACACACACACACCACACACACACACACACACACACACACACACACACACACACACACACACACACACAAACTATTTTAAAAAAAACACTTTAAAAAAAAAAACTGGGTAATTTACAGAGAGAGCAGGGGAAGGGGAGGGATAAAATTAAGCTTAAGAAAAACGACACTATCAACAAGGAAAAAGAAGCGGAGAGAGAGAGAGAGAGAGAGAGAGAGAGAGAGAGAGAGAGAGAGAGAGAGAGAGAGAGAGAGAGAGAGAGAGAGAGAGAGAGAACAGACAGACAGACAGACAGACAGACAGACAGACAGACAGACAGACAGACAGACAGACAGACAGAGACAGAGAGACAGACAGAGACAGAGACATAGGCAGAGACAGAGACTAGAAAGCCACACATTTTAAATGTGTTTGGTTGTTACTTCCGGATGAATATTCCACATCGAAATTCGTGAAACAGCTCAAGTACACAAGTTTTTACCAGACCCCCCTGCCACCCCCACCCCCGCCCCAAACTAACGGGTAACTAATGTTTTGAGACGATATAACCCAGATATAGCTAAATGTACCTAAGCACATACAAGGCCACTGTTTAGTAACGATAAATACAACATGCGGATATATCGCCTGATGAGCATACACTATTCCACAGTTTATAACCTTACCCACATACCGTTGAATGATCATAACTGTATACACCATTATTCAGTAACCGGATTACCCAGATGTAAATAATTAATCAGTATGTAAAACAGGCTACCGTTTAGTAAAGCTATTACTAAAATACTGCTAAACAGGAACGCAATGTAATATCATTCACTAACAATATTATCCAAATATCGCGAAACAAGCACACACTATATTATTGTTGAGTCACGAAGACACCCAGATACCTAGAGATCGCTAAATATCTATGCACACACAAAACCATCGGTTTGTAACGATATTACCCAGACATGAATACACACAAAGCCATTGCTTTATATAATTGTCAACGACGCCTCCCCCCCCCCCCCCCCCCCCCCCCCCCCCCCGTCCCTAATAAGTCTTACGGTTTCTGTGGACGTTAAGCACCATGTTTACTTACTTACCTCCAAAGTGACACCACTAAATAACGGCGCTTTTCACCCGAGAGGTCAAAGCCAACAATACGAACACCAATCAAACTTAATGCCCACACCAAAATCGAAACTCAGCCGCTCGTCCGCTCATCTTATATTAGCACAGAGGAAAATGCAGTGGCCAATAATCCCGAAATGAATGTGTTTCCACGAAAGTGGCGTCTCCCGCCCAAACACGGCATGTCGCGATGGCGCTCCTGGTTAAAAGAATCTCCTGACGACAGCAATAAGGAGCAGCCGCCTAGTGCCTGGTAATGAGTAAGCGAAAGGCAAGGAGGGCGGAAGATGGCCACAGAAAGAGGGAATTGCCCTGCTTTACGCTGAAGTGACCATTGAGGACTTGGGTGGTTACAGCAGTGCGGGCCGGGACTTTCCTCGAGTGTTCATAACGCAAAGGCCTGTACCGGACCGACTCGTTGGCTGAGTGTTGCTTTAAGTCCACGGAAACCGTAGGCTTATTAGGGATGGAAGCCCAGGACGGCCACCTCGACTTTCACACAGTTCCTGAGCTCTGCATCGACTCGGTTCGGTTGTGTTGCTTAATGTCCTCGGATGTCGGTTGACATATTAGGGGCAAACTGAGACCAATGCGTGAGCATGGTTCAGTATTGCTTTACGTCCACGGAAACATAAGGCCCGTTAGGACGGACAGCCCAGGACGGCCACCTCGACTCTCACACAGCTCCTGAACTATGTTGGACGGTGGACTAGAGGGAAGGATGGCGGACTCACTCGATGGAGACAGAGACGTGTGAACTGTGTTGTGTTAGAGGACAGGAAGGGAAGAAACATGGAGGGAAGGAAGGGAGAATAACAGTCCAAACACGGGAGTGGTAAAGAAGAGAAGAGAGAGAGAGAAGAGGAGAGAGAAGAGAGAGAGAGGAGAGAGAGAGAGAGAGAGAGAGAGAGAGAGAGAGAGAAACAGACAGACAGACAGACAGACAGAGACAGAAATAGCCGAAGAAATTAACCTAAGAAACATTTATGGAACCCAGTGACAGATGCATAAACAAACACGCCCCCCCCCCCCCCCCCATATCCCTTTCCCCTATATACCTTACCATCCCCACTTCCATCTCCAAAAAAGGTGAAGAACTCCCAGCTGCTCACCGACCAACAGACGGTAGACAGGATCGGAACGTTTCCTTTTTTTTCTCAACGTATGAAAACAGACCCTATTCCTAACCCGCAATGTCAATGCCTTTTACACAAGGCTGATTCGATTAGAAACGCAGATTTAATGTTGAGATTGCCAACATAAACACACATGCTCGTACGAATGCGCATATATATGCACGCACACACACACACAGACAGTTTAGAAACACATGTTTAATACGAGACCGCCAACACACACACACGCTCGCACGAGCGCGTATATGCACACACAGACACACACACGCATATCTAAGTACATGCAAACACACATCAAAAACGCGTCCCTAAATCACAAGCAAAACGCTGGACCACAGCTTCGCACACAACATAGCCAACGGCAAACGGAATCAAGTCAAAACCGGTCAACAACAAGCACATTTAATATTTACATTTCACCTAAAACTAAAGTAGTAGGACACACACACCCCAAAACCCCCCCCCACACACACACACACACACACACACACACACACACACACACACACACACAAACGTGGACAAATATGCATATAGCCGACAGTCAGAGAGAGAGAAAAAAGGGGGGGGAAAAGAGAGAAAAAAAAAAAAAGGGGGGGGGGGGGGGGGGGGGGGAGAGAGAGAGAGAGAGAGAGAGAGAGAGAGAAAAAACAGAGACACAGAGACAGAGACAGATAGAGAGAGAGACTTAAAAAACAAACAAAAAAACAAAAACCTCCTACCTTGGTTCTGCGGAATCTCAGAGAGTGGTGTTCTCCTGCAGGTAATCCGTTCATCAGAACATCTGAAACACACACGGTGAGAAAAGTGATGATGTCGAACACAAACACTCGAATAACAGGCATCGTGGCGGAAAGATATTTAACACGTGTGAAATAATAATATGACGTCCCATCAGTTGCGTGCGAAGAACTCGATGCAAAAAAACAAAACAAAAAAGCAAACAGATTAGACGGTCTTTCACAGAAT
>JABMCL010001475.1:370000-375000 GCA_018857735.1 Alviniconcha marisindica | reverse complement strand
CGGTAAGGCGTTAGGCTGGTAAACACGGGGAACTCGGTTCGGATCTGCTTCGGCTCTCCTTTCTCTTCAAACGTTGTGGTCTGAGGACACTGTCTTGTGACTTTGTCCCTCACAATTATGAAACACTAAAATGGCTCTCATCGCTGCCCACCTTAACGCAGAAGTCATTCTGGTGGTGACAGTGTCGCGATAGGTATATAATCTCCCTCTCCCCCCACCTCCATACCCCCTTCCCCCCTTTCTCCCCGTCCCTAATAAGCCTTATGGTTTCTATGGACGTTAAGCACCATGTTTACTTACTTTACTTACCACCATGTAACTTAGCTAGCTACCTTTCCTCGCGCAATGTTAACGCGTGAAAGGCTAGCCGACAGTCGCTGATTAGATGGAGGGAAATATAGTAGTTGGAGCCGAGAGTCTACAGGGATCGAAGGCACAAAATCACTCACCAGAAAGACAAGCCGCTCAAGCCAAACCTGCCCCAGCGGGACGTGTTCGGGCTTTTGGGGCAACTAGCACAGATGCCTCCATCCACTCAGTGAATGGACCACTATAAAGTACTGCCATCCCGATGTGACGGCAAAGAGTTAAGTGTGATACTGCAGACAGCATTGCGCAAACGGCCGCCGTGGTTGTTGGAGCTTCGGAATGCGGGTTGGAAGATGTTGGTTTCGAATCCAGCTAGAGTAATACATATGTGCTATTTGTTTCAGTCCTGGTTTGGATCGCTCTCTGTCTCTGTCTGTTTGTCTGTCTGTCTGTCTCTCAGTTGAACGTTTTACCCCTGATAGATTCTCTCTCCACCCCCTTCTTCCTTCTGCTCTCTCCTCTCTGTCCTTCCTTCTCTCGATCTATCTCAGATGAACATTTTCAGCCCCGGTTCTCTCTCTCCCGCCCTCTTACTTCGTCTCGCTCTCTGTCTCTCTCTGTTCCTCTTTCTCCATCTCAGGTGAACACTTTCAGCCTTGGTTCTCTCTCTCTCTCTCTCTCCCCGTCATCTGCTGGAAGGTTATAGACCCAATGGGACGGCTGGGACATTACAACCGAGCTTCATCCACTTACTTATTCATGGCTGCATGTTTGAGAGTGTCGCTAACACTGCGGTTAGCGGGTCCAGTTAGCACCGGGAGATAACCATGACGATCGAGTAAGTGTGGTTCATGACTGTGAACGTGGTCTGCAGCTCCGTCAGGGTGGAACACGGAACCCCCACTATACGAAAATCCAGCGGTGAATGTCCGGATCAAACTCCAACCACTTGCTTACATTCTTCCTCCAACCACTGCCATAATTGGTTACGCTATAACTAGGTCTCTAAAAACTGTCAGCTAATGGACAGGTTTCCGTTGGTGCTCTAATGGCTGCTATAATTTTGTAATAGACAACTCAGATCATATCTAGCCTCAGTATGGGCACCGAGCTTTCTTGGACTCCGCCGTTAAGACCTGGATTTCCCTCTGCTGCTTTGTCAGATATTGCCCGTCATTTTCAACTTTCAAGTATAACCTTAACACCTTTTTTTCTGGAAACAGTACCTTGACTGCAGAACTAGTTATGATGTTGGCTTCATAGTTCCTTTTCGGTGCCTGTGTGTGTGCATGTGAGAGAGAGAGAGAGAGAGAGAGAGAGAGAGAGAGAGAGAGAGAGAGAGAGAGAGAGAGAGAGAGAGAGAGAGAGAGAGAGAGAGAGAGAGAGACACACACACAGACACACAGACAGAGACAGACAGACAGACAGACAGAGACAGAGAGACAGAGAGAGAGAGAAGGGAGAGAGAGAGAGAGAGAGAGAGAGAGAGAGAGAGAGAGAGAGAGAGAGAGAGAGAGAGAGAGAGAGAGAGAGAGAGAGAGAGAGAGAGATTCTTTTTTATTCATACATCTTTTCTCCTGGTTTTATGTTCCAATGATCATCAAAAAACGTTGTGTGTAAGCGGTCTTCAAATCTCCCATTATTGTTAGCTAGTGTTCGGATTTTGAAATCCTGTCAACCGCATAGGGTCATCTTAAGACGAATCACACATTCCAAATTCCTCTCTGGGGGTTTAAACACAAGTCACGAAAAATGCCAGCACGAAGCTGATGTGCATTCTTCAACGCACTCCAAACACTCCAGCACCAAGTGAAACCGGATGAGCAGACATTTTCATCGATCATCTTTTATTTGCCTGTCTGTTTCTTGAAAAATGGATTTACACTGAACATGTGCGCACGGTTTATGCCGTCTAATTAAAATCAGCGTTCTTTTGAACTTTTTGCATGTTTGGATCTTATTTGAGAACGCTAGCAGTCAGCTTAGCTTCGGATTTGATTTTTTCACGAATCATAATCTGGGTCACATTACTCCTAGAACCGTAAACAGCAAACGCAACCAAGACCAATGGCAAGCACTTCTCCTTATCTTGCATTTTACTTAATACAACGGACAGAAATATCACGTTTTCCGCGCTGAAATCCCCACACAGTATGCACTGTTTAAACACAACAGAGGCGAGAAAATGTATAAAAGTCACAAGCACATCTGATTCACTGTGTACAATGCACAATATCACATGTTTTAGAATCTATATATAATAAATACGTTCCGACTGAAATATAGCCTACTGTGACGAAAACAGATCAAAACGTAAACTCACATTCAGATTCGTCAGAGTCTGACATGTCCCCATCGTCAAAGGCTGCCCACAAGGGTGGGGACACATTCGGAGAGTGAAGAACGTCCGTAGGTGATCGGCTATAATCGGCTGATTCCGCCATGTCCGCCACGTAGCCGTCATAGTGACGCATGATATCGTCCTCTGCGTCAAATGACGCGAAGCTGGTCTGGCGGGAAAGGTCAGATGGACTGCAAAAGAAAGAAATGATCACTTAGTTTATTGTAATGGTCAGTGAAGGGGTCGCCAATCGCCCGAACAGCTTGAACTAGTAACTTCATTTCATGTCATTGATTTCACTGCCCCTTGCGGGAAATTCAGGTCGCCTTACCTGGGTAAAGCACAGCAGCCGCAAGAGCAGCGCTACCCATTCTTATCAGTGTATGTAGACATGTATGTAGTAGGTTCATTTTCGTGTGTCCAAACGCTGGTATGGCTGCCAGTGTTTTGGGATTTTTAACATGCGCATAGATGTCGATGCACACGATTGCGCACGGGGCTGAACGAACACCGTAAGAGAGTCTGCGCTGAAAGTTGACTCTGGAGAAACAATCCCTTGCCGCACCGGGGACTCGAACCCGCGTCAGTGTTGCTCCTGGCTTTTCAGTCGGACGCTCTAGTAACAGTGAGAAATAATGGTGGTTTCCGAGCTAAACTTTCAAAACAATGGCACGTATTGTCTGATGAAAGATCTATATCAGCGGCAGTCAAATGAAGCAAAGTGTAATTTTTTGAACGCTTGAATCAGCGCCAACTCAAGGTGCATTCAACACGTAAACGCTCTTTAAAACAGTGCTGAGAAGGAAAGAGTGTGAGATCGTAATCATGGGAACTAGGCGGGTTTGGGTGTTCAGCGAAGAACACTTCCAATATTAGTCCAGATCAGAAAGAGGTTTCTAAACTAATTTCAGGCTGATATAAAGTCAGTTGAAAACAACAAAAAGCTGAAACTAATACTCCCGCACCAACACACACACACACACACACACACACACACACACACACACACACACACACACACACACACACACACACACCCCCCACACACACACCCCCCCACACACCCCCACACACACACACTACCACAAGAATAACAACGATAACAACGTCCGAAACACCAATAGACAGCCACCATCAATCAATCAACACACGAAACGAATGGGAAAAGCAGACAAGGGATGCATCAGTATCAGCAACATTAACGCCACCATCGACGACATTAAAGAGCATGTACAAAACAATTTAAACCAAAGCCCGCATGAATCATACCTTCCCAAAGCACCGTTCGTATTTTTCGTCGTATCGATCGTCGTGATTATGATTGGCATCGTCATTGTCCCCTTATCCATCACGAGTTGCCTCTCTCTTTATCTCTTTGTCTCTCTTTTTCTCTCTCGTTCTCTCCTCCTCCCTCTCCTTCTCCAAGGGTCAGACCTGTTCACTGCTTTCAAACATTCAAGCTGCACTTCTTCTTTTTTTTAAGTTCCTTGATGTAGACTTTTTTTTCAAAAGGAAACTTGCTGAACTGCGGCAGTATCCACCCATGCACACAAAAAACCAGCAAGCAAGAAGACGAACCGAATCCACAATTATTGGCACTGGCAAAAATCGACGGTAAAAAGACTAAGAAAAGCATTCAAACTTTCTTCCAACACAGCGGCCCTAGTTTCTCTTCTCACTTTGCCAACGCTGGTGTGACAGACTGACATGACAGCACAGCGAGTCACGTTAAACTACGTTGTTTACAGACCAAGCCGAACCTCGCGGAAGAATGCAGCTCGCATTCCTGTCTCACACAATGATCAATCAAAATTCAAGTCAGTTTCTGAAGGGGCTGGAGCTTTTGCCAATCAGTTCATCAGTTGTTGTT
Source organism: Alviniconcha marisindica (assembly GCA_018857735.1). Classification (NCBI taxonomy): domain Eukaryota; kingdom Metazoa; phylum Mollusca; class Gastropoda; family Provannidae; genus Alviniconcha; species Alviniconcha marisindica. The sequence goes on along the minus strand of JABMCL010001475.1, from coordinate 370,480 downwards.
GGGGCCGTGACTGTGACTTCTGTTATTGGGGTAATTGCCACTGTGGTTGGAGTTGTGACTGAAACTATTGTTGTAAAGTGTCGCTGAGGTTGCCAATACCTGTAAGTGTGTTTGACTGCGGTTGCGATTTTGAGTGACCCCTCCCCCCCCCCCCAAAAAAAAAGGGACAAAAAAGTAACTGTGATTGTGACTACGACTACGCGATGATGGTGACTGCGATTGTGACTACGACGGTGATGACTATGACTATGACTGTGATTGTGACAACGACTATGACTGTGATTGTGACAACGACTACAACGGTGACTGTGACTGCGATTGTGACTACGACCACAAACTACGACTATATCGGTGTGACTATGACTATGACTGAGATTGTGACTACGACTACAACGGTGACTGACTGCGATTGTGACTACGACCACGACGGTATGACTATGGCTATGACTGCGATTGTGACTACGACTACAACGGTGACTA
>JABMCL010001475.1:352500-355000 GCA_018857735.1 Alviniconcha marisindica | reverse complement strand
GTGTGTGTGCGTGCGCGGAGTTGCTAGTCTAAGTGGGTAGAGCTGTATGGTTAAAAGAGAACGCTTAAACTATGATTCACTCATACCGAGTGACTGCAAAAACAGTACACAACAGGAAATGTCCCCGTCAGCCACGCTCTGAATGGCACTTCAGTTCAAGATCCAATAGCATGTTATATCCACGTTATACTGCAATATGTGGCTATGATAAATACATTCAGATACCAGCGTTTCGTGCGGCTCTACTCGGCCTCATCTCTCGAACGGATGCAGGAATATGATACCTCTAGCTGAAGAAAGTAACAAAAACAGAAACAAATGGAACGACAGTAACCACACACACACTCACATAGACAGACACAGACACAGACACTCACACACACACACACACACACACACACACACACACACACACACACACACACACACCACACACCACGCACGCACGCACACACGCACGCACGCACACACACAGACGCACATATATACTCACACACACACGCGCGCGCGCGCACACGCTCGCACGAACGCGGGCAAACACACAAACAAACAGAGAAATACGGGCTTCGCGCAAGCATGCAGATACATCCAGAGTTTTTTTTTTCTTGTCTTTTTTGTCACAAACAAACGATCGTTTAAAAAAAAAAAATCATCCTTTGTTTTCTTCTCTCGGGTCAACTACTGCACAACCTTAAATTTGCTGCATTTTTCAGGTCACGACCAGTTCTGCCGCTCCCTTGAGACACTATCCATTTTCTGCCATAGATCTTAGTTCTGTAGTGGAGTCAGTTGTCAAGCGACATAATTTGCGCCGGTCTCTTCTTTCTTATCTTTTCTTCTTCTCGCCATCTTCCTGTGGTGAGTGATAGCATGATTAGTCAGATTCCCGGGCACCTCGCGCTCAACACGCTCCGGAGGCCCCTGCTCGAGGATAGGGATTGTCAACATTGATGGAGAGCATCGGCCCCGGTAGCTGTGTATTCAGTGATGGTCACATGCTGTCTCTTTAATCACAATGTCCCGGTGCCTGGAAACTCCTCCTCGGCCAGTCTTGATCGTTTCGGTGTTATGGTCTTCTTTTGGGGTAGGATATATTTGCCACGATAAGTGTTACTCGCGAACGTGTGATTTCAGCAAAGGTACTACGACCAAGAATGTAAAAGGAACAGAGAGAGAGAGAGAGAGAGAGAGAGAGAGAGAGAGAGAGAGAGAGAGAGAGAGAGAGAGAGAGAGAGAGAGAGAGAGCCTGGTGCATGACACGCATCCCTAAACGGTTCTAAAACGGTTACAATATTTCTTTCGGTTTTTACGGACTTTTCAGTCGTGTTTTTGTCTCTTCTGTCAAACCAACGACCCCACTCTCTCTGCGTCATTCTCCACTGCCCAGTGGTGGCAGCTTCAGTGCTGTTTGGTGGAAGTTTCATTGCCTGTTGGTGGAAGCTAGCTTAATTTTCATTGCCTGTTGGTTGAAGCTAGCTTAATTTTCATTGTTGGTGGAGGCTAGCGTAATTTTCATTGTCTGTTGGTGACAGCTACACTACCTGTTGTTGGAAATTTCACTGTCTGTTGGTGGAAGTATCACTGTATGTTGGTGGAAGTTTCGCTGTTGGTGGCATCTTCATTGTCTGTTGGTGGAAGTTTCACTGTTGGTGGAATCTTCACTGTCTGTTGGTGGACGTTTGACTGTCTGTTAGGGTTGAATATTCGCTGTCTGTTGGTTGAATATTCGCTGTCTGTTGGTGGAATATTCACTGTCTGTTGGTGGAAGTTTCACTGTCTATTGGTGGAAGTTTCACGGCTTGTTGGTGGAAGTTTCACCGTCTGTCAGTAGAATATTCACTGTCTGTTGGTGGAAGTTTCACTGTCTGTTGGTGGAATCTTCACTGCCTGTTGGCCGCAGCTTCCATGCTTGTGGGTGGAAGTTTCACGGCCTGTCGGTGGAAGTGTTTGGGTCCTTGTCGCATCTTTTAGCCAGCTGTAAACCAGGGTCTGGCTGTGCTCTGTTGTTCCGCTGCTGCCTTCAGGCGACCTTCGTTCAGAGGAACTGGAATGAAGCTGAGAGCGGACCATTCAAGGATTTAATCTTCCATCAGACCGCTCAAAGACGCGCACACACAAAAAGGAATGTTGGGAAGGGGGTGAGCGGATTGGGGTGGGAGGAGGGGGCGTAAGGGAAATGGCTGTCGTGGTGCCATGTTCCGCGCACTTCAGGCGGCATAAACTCCAAAGAAGAGCAGAATGGAGATTACATGTTGCGTCCAGCAAACGCCTTGGGTGCTCTCATGGGAAACGTGAACCGTGCCACCTCCCCACAAAGGCACAAAAGACTCGCTTAGACTGAAGCGGTGTCTCGGCTCGGACTGCAAAGGGTGCAGTTTCTTTCATTACACCACAGCTTACAGTAACCTGCAGTTTCTTTCATTACATCACAGCTTACAGTAACCTGCAGTTTCTTTCATTACATCTCAGCTTACAGTAACCTGCAGTGCTTTCATTACAT
>JABMCL010001475.1:315000-332500 GCA_018857735.1 Alviniconcha marisindica | reverse complement strand
ACACACTCAACGTACGCATGCATACACAGGATGGCACACACACACACACACACACACACAACACACACACACACACAACACACACACACACACACACACACACACACACACACGAAACAACAACAAGAGCACAAAACAAAAACAAAAAAACAACAAAGAACAACAATAAGCTATATACAATGCCATCATACACGATGCCAGCAAAGCGTGCAGACGAAGAAAAAGAAGTATAAATTGAAAGGGAAAGAATAATAGAAACTAATCCTCCAGACAGAAAGGTTACAGGTGGTCAAGAAAACTGCAATAGCGAACTGAACACCACTTGCTGATAAATGCTCGCTCCGCTTCGCTCATCATTACCGCTAGGATTCCCGGTTCAATGGCTCACATCCCCCACACAAGCGCATCACCAACGAAAATGAAATTTAATCGTCTTCTTGTTTTCTTTCAAACCGAGTCTTTTTTTTATTGATCGTTTCTGGACTGGTGTTGCTGCGGCTTAACTGCCGTTTGAAAATTTAATCTGTTGTCTGACTCGGTTTCAGAAAATGCTATTTTTACTGGCTGCCCTTGTTGATTATTTGTCGTCAGTGTGGACTGGTTGAAATCGACAAAGGCTCATCGGACACAGGCTTACGCACCGGACAACTCGCGGCAAAAGGCGAAAGGCGGACAAAAGCTCAACGGCATAACGATTTCAGACCGTTACTGTGACGCCATGCATGTTAATTTGAAACAGTCAGTGACACATAATATGTAAAATACACATTAAAAATGTTTTAATAAAAGGTCGTAAATTTAGTACTGTCTGTTGTTGCGCTTCTCTCTCTCTCTCTCTCTCTCTCTCTCTCTCTCTCTCTCTCTCTCTCTCTCTCCTCCCCCCCCTCCTCTCTCTCTCTCTTAACTATCATTTCCTTTTACTTAATTTTGGTTCATATTTTCACATGTAACCCCCCCCTTTTTTTTTCTTCCAACGGAGGAATTAGCCGTTTCAAATCACATTTTTTCCAAGAGGTAGAAAAGGTCAAAATAAAAAATTGAAATCAAAAAGTGTTTTGAGATGTTCCCAAATGCAATTCTTAAAAACCCAGCTGTGTGACAGACAATAAGCGGGACAGTATGTACAAAATACCGTTTAAATGTGCTCGCTTCTATGTCGCTGCCACCAACACCAAATACAACAACTGAAAATCACCATCATCATCATTCTCATGCCAGTTACAAAAACGGCGACGATGGTTTCATAATTATCGTTTGATCCTCTTCATCATCGTGATGATCATCAGACATCATCATCGGCGTCATCACCATCATAATTATCGTCATTATTGTGATCGTTGTTATTGGCATCATCTCCATAGCTGGGTTTTAAGAATTCCATCTGGGAACATCTCAAAACATAATTTTTGATTGTATTTGTTTAGTTTTGTTCTGAAAAAAAAAATTCTTGAAGAGGGGAAACAGACTTAACGGTAAAAACCTTTTTTTCAAATACTGAGGGAATCCCCAATATGGGCTAACATACTGCTTCACGTCCACAGAATCGAGATGGCTTATTAGGGACGGGTGTTGCATTGGTCTTCGCGCCCATCTTTCATAATAAGCCAGAGTCGTTCTCGATCACTCGGAAAATCATACGGGCCAACCCATTGCCGGCCTCCGACCTGTAGCTGCAACAGCACAGTGCGTCAGACCCAGCAACCTCACGTGGACCGATCGGCAAACAAGGCCAAGGAACAGCCCCATGGAGAGGGAAGCCATGTGACGCTAACGACAACCAGCATCAGACCACCAGGGGGCGCCCACTCCATCATTTTCCAGCCAATCGAGCACAAGTACCGCATCCCGGGAACATCGCGTGCACTTCACTGGAGCAGCAGTGCTTTTCTTCCCTTGGCCGTTAAATCAAAGCAGATAGACAAGAGTCCCCTTCCTTGGCCGGTCTTTTAAAGTACAAAAGACGAGATCCACCAAACCGGAAGAAGATCCACAAAACCGGAAGTGTCCCACACAAAATGGCGGTGAGGCAAACAGAGGGTCTGAAAGTCAAGCGCTCTTTGACCAGGAGGCGGAAGCGAGAAGATTCATGCGTACACACGCCGCGGACAGTTTCGTTTGCCAGACGTCAAGAAAGAACACAGACAATAGCTATAAGGATATTTGGGGAGCGGAGGCCAAAATACTGAGGACATTTTAACTCATTTTGTTGCCCTAATTATTGTTTATTTATATAATTGTGTGTTGTGTGTGTGTTGCGTGTGTGTGTGTGTGTGTGTGTGTGTGTGTGTGTGTGTGTGTGTGTGTGTGTGTGTGTGTGCGCGCGCGCGCGCGCGCGTCTGTATACAAGCAAAAAAGATTTAAGTCAACAAGATGAGTTAAAACGTCCCCAATATATAACGCATGAACCATAAAAAAAATTTTATAAAGAGGGACAAAGTCAGATCAAGGCAGTGTCCACAAACAACAACCTTTTTGAAGAGAAATGAGAGCCGAAGCGAAATCAAACCGAGGTCTTTCTGCTTATCAGCCTAACGCCTTACCGCTAGGCCAAACCGCCTCACAAACTTGCGTCTTCCGTTCCGCTCCTCTTTATGCGCGCGAACGTCGCCTGGCAGCTCCCCCCCACCCCACCCCCCTCCGCCACCCCCCTCCCCCTCCGCCACCCGTCTTCTCCTGTCACACTAAATGGCTGTCTGTGGAAGCGACATCTCGAAGGACGCAGAGGTCAGTGAGGCCACTCTGACTCTTCGAGAGACACCGACAGCGCAAATAGCACCGCCAATTATCGGCCTTGTCATTTCGTCAAGACAGCTAGCATGGAGCTGATTGGTCCATCCCTCTCTTTTTTCCCATCCACGACCAGCTTCCGGTGAAGCCAAGACAGTCTTTCTCGGCTCGCAACAAAATTGAACCAGGCCTCCGAAATGCAGTGTTTAAAAGTGGTAGATGACAGCATGAGACGCCGACTGCTATCTAGTTACGGTTAAATACGTCAAAGGGGGAACGGTGACAAGAGATATTTCCGTCCCACAAACTTTCGATCCGACCATGATGCCGTACTGTGTTGACTGGTGAAATGCACGCAGACGTGAGTCTGATCCCACACGCAGAGCATCGCTTTCCGGCATCTTCCTCCAAACTCTGCCGGAATTCCTTACGCCACTGAAGGGGCGCTCTTTACCTCCGCGCAGCTGTCCGCCGACGCTGTCAGCGCCCTCCGATCGGTTCGGGTACTAAATAATACTGTGGAAGCAGCATAGCGTCCAAGCACGCACATAATGATGAGGGGTGTCCGCCCCGGGTGAATAAAGAGTTCCGTCTAGACTTCAAACGATTTGGGTTTTATTTGTGCTGGGGTAAGTAATATGGGCGGTTATAGAAGAAATGCCTCAAATAATATGACTTTAATATACAAACTTACTACTATAATTATGGGCACCAACGAAAAAGTGTTTTTTATCTGACAGTTTTTGGAGACCTATGATGTAATCAACTATGGCAGTGGTTGGAGGAAGGGTGTCGTGGAGTTGGAGTTGGAGACTGGTCTGATCCCAGCGTTTAAATGAATGTAATTCACCGTACGTAACTGCAGCTGAACCCCTTCTCCATCACTGAACGTGTGGCGTGGCTGGCTTATTTTTGAAATGTTGTTCCAGCAAATGGATCAGTCTTTCGCTCTGTTGTTGTGCTTTAGCTTGTGGCCCAAACATGGCGCCCACTCTTCCGGCTTGTCGTGCGGAGTGTCATTTGTGACGTTCTGATTGGCTGCAGCTGTTCGGGTGATTGGCAGCCCGGAAGCCTCTGTTTTGGAGGTCCTTTGACAGGTGATAGAGAGTTCGTCCATACTGTGGTGAAAACTATTTTAGTAGACAGGTAGGTGGTCGCTTAGTTCAACAGTGTAAACCATACAGAGGTTACATCAGATAATAAAAACTATTCTTTACTATTCCACGGATGAAATAATGATAACGAGGATGATGAGGATGAGAATAATAATAATAATAATAATAATAATAATAATAGTGGCGTCTTGGAACGCCCTTTCTCAGGTGAGTCTTGGGGGCGCACATTGATTTCATAATCGAACTAAGACAACCAACATCAAAACACGCAATATTAACATGTACAAATTTATCATCAACATCGGCCCACACCACCACGCCCATCACCCATATTCCCATACACATACATGTGCGCACACATGGACGCACACACAAACGAATCCTACCCACTCTCTCTCTCTCTCTCTCTCTCTCTCTCTCTCTCTCTCTCACACACACACACACACACACACACACACACACACAAAACACACACACACACAAACACACACACACACACACACACACACACACACACACACACACACACACACACACACACACACACACACCACACAACACACACACAGTTACTCGAGGTAGGCTGGAGACAGTTGGAAGAGTTTGGAGTAAGAGACAGAAAAGCTGAGTCTTAAACTGTGACCTGAAGGAAGACAAAGTCTGAGCATGTCGCACAGAGAAAGGGAGATTGTTTCAGACGTAGGCACAAATGAAATAAAAGGTGCGCTGTCCTTGAAACTTGAAAATTCGGGTTATAGCACTTTCCCGAGCAATCAGAAAGGAATAACATAGTCAAAACATCTTTTTCCCAAGAAAGCTGGCTTTAGTTTAACAAATAAAATATATCAAAATAAAACCCCATAATCGATGATTTAAAAAAAAAAATCGATCATTTCATTTTCAATTTAGAATCCTACTTGCATCACTGCCGATCAGCGGGACTCGACGTGGAAAACACCATAAAGTTTCACAGCCGGCCTAATGGTTACCTGGGTCTTAACTACTTTTTTTAAATCTTCAGGCAACGTGAGTAGGCAACTTCAGTGTACCCACTAACGCTAGTAATCGTTACTCGCAAAACTCTGATAAAAAACTGAATACAAACCCAAGGGACCATTTACAAAAAGGTCGGCCTTGACTTGGGCTGTTGGGCTGTCACAACAAACTGGCACCAGCAAGATCACCAAGACTTCACTGAAATGTTGTTATGCGCTGCATAGTTATGTGAAGACTATCTTCACCCATGATTAGCTTCTTGCATAACAAATTAAACACATCCAACTTCCACCATCCAGAAATGGAAAAAAAATCCACCGAAGACGGCGTGTGACAGGCTTTTTTTTTTTTAAAGGTCCCCCACGCAGTCATGGAATCCTGTGAAATGCATTTGTCAACGTATAATTGGATATACCGGGTGATCCCAACAGTGCTCAGCCCAACGAGATAAAACATAACTATACTAGATTTTAAGTTTTTACTTTAATCTCTTCAACATGTTGGACAAAAGATGTTTTTAAAAGGTTGGGTTCTTTAAAGGCCTATAGATAACCAAAGGTAGTCACCGAATGCTTTTTGCTACAGGTTTTGTCAAGTCTCAGAGTTCGGCAGCACCTCCCCAGATCAGCAATATACTTCAGTGGTGACTAACAAAACAAAACACAAAATAAACATATACCCTACAACATACACACACACACACACACACACACACACACACACACACACACACACACACACACACACACACACACACACACACACACACACACACACACACACACACACACACACACAAAGACACGCAAAACAAAACAAACAGAACAAAAACATAAAAAGAACAAGAAAAGAACTTAATTGTCACACAACGCATTCCAGGTTCAACTCACCAGCTAAAAACTTCCAACCAAGTCACGCCTCACATTCAAAAGAATCATCCATCCCTTCCCGCCCCCCCCCCCCCCCCCCTCCCCCACTCCTCCTCCACCCCCGTCTACGATTTTCTTTGATCCATCTTGCGCAACAAAAGAATGGGATGCCAAGCCAGCACAAAAGATTGCCCCGTAAGCGATCTCATATTAATTTCTGTTTTTATTGTCGATATATATTCCTCGCTTTCACACACTAGCAGACAAGAGAGACATTCAATGCATAGAAAATAAGCTAAGATGCAATGCTTTCGAACAGGAGAAGTACAATGGGGCGTGGACGTTTCCGAAGTTCTAGGGGCAGGGATCGATAGGAGCCACAATGGGAAAGGATTCCTGAGCGACGTAGGTGGCATCTGGATCAGAGTTAGCCACAATGGGAAAGGATTCCTGAGCGGCGTAGGTGGCATCTGGATCAGAGTTACAAATGCATGCAACCGGCTGACAACAGTCTGTCACGTCCTCGGAACAAACGAATGAATGATGCTATTTCCTGGTCTGTTTGCAACCACTTCATGTGATGGGAACAGATTTATTAGATTGATAGAGAGAGAGAGAGAGAGAGAGAGAGAGAGAGAGAGAGAGAGAGAGAGAGAGAGAGAGAGAGAGAGAGAGAGACGAGGACAGACAGACAGACAGACAGACAGACAGACAGACAGACAGACAGACAGAGAGACAGAGACAGAGAGACACAGAGAGACAGAGACAGAGAGACAGAGAGACAGACAGAGAGACAGAGACAGACAAAGAAACAGAGACGGACAGAGACAGACAAACAAAGAGACAGAGACAGGGAGAGAGAAAGAGAGACATGCAGTCAGACAGACAAACAAGCTAACTGAAAGAGACGGGGATTTGTTGACCTGGTCAAACGAGACTAAACTTCAGCTTGAACTCGAAATTAGCTGTCAAGGGAACTATATATAATTATACACTTTGGATCGCCCTGCCCGAGTGAGACTGTATAAGCATGAGCAGACGGAACCGCAAGACTCAAACTCCGGAACAGGAGTGGGTGAGTAAGAACATCTCTCCCATCCCACCTTTCTAAACTTGTGTGGAAGTGTACGACTGAGTGGAGGAGCGGAAACAGATAAGAGCGGAACGTCAGCACGGGTAAAATGCCGCATGCGCACGATGCTCACTTTTTATCGGTCTCTCAAACTAAAAATACAAAAACATTTGCACAACAATGCAGCCCATGGCACACAAACTCCCAAGGAAAACCTAAGATGCAGACACAAGCATAGTTGTATATGATATAGTAACTATATCTGCATAGAAGGATGTGGAAAATAACGTTTGTACAATTTTACAGGACCGCGCGCGCTCCGTCTCTGTCTCTTTCTGTCTCTCTCTGTCTCTCTGTCTCTCTCTCTCTCTCTGATTTGTTGTGGTTGACAGAGAGACAGACACAAAACATCTGGAACAAATATGACTGTTAGCGTTCTAAAACAAGATCCAAATTAACACATAAAAGGTTAAAAAGACCGCAAATTTAATTTAGCTACACAAAACATATGCACATTTTTGGGACCAAGGACTATCAAAAAATTCTAGAATCAGAGCATTGTCTCACAGTTTGGAAGAAACAGCTCGCACTGCTTTAAAGCTGAACTTGGCAAAAGAGATTATATATCTATCTATCTATATATATCTATATCTATATAGAGTTTTTACGTTTTGGTTTGACACAGAGAAAGCATTATTCCAGGTAACTTTGGGTTTGCCATTACTAAGTATTAGTGTATGCAGATTGAGAGAAAGGGGGTGTATGTCTAAGAGTGTGTATGTGCGTGTGGTTCATGACTTCGAATTATTGAGATATGTTCTTCGTTGTGCGATCGAACGACAGCTTTAATTTCCCACTGGGATTAATGAAGTATATTGTTATTCTATCTATCATGTATCTATCTATCTATCTAAAATAAAATTTATACCGGTATATCCATATATATAAATTCCAAGGACTGTGAGAGATGGGAACAACGTCAATGAATCCACAGTCTCTGCTGAGTCGATAGAGACCTCTTGACTCATGACCAGAACTAAACAGATAGCAGGCTGTTTTTAACCGTTTAAAAAAAAGAAAAAAATGAGGATAATAATTTATGCGCTCTTCCCATTTCTTCCCGTTGACGTATATGCCAGAAGTCGTCCTACCTCTGACAGTGGCAACATATCCAGTCAAGATCAAGACTGAATGAACGAAATATTCAGACCTGAGTCCGTCTGCCCTCCAGCAGCCCGTCTTAGCCTACTACTAGGCCCAAACCAGAAACCACCTTACTGACACACTTAAAAACGTTATGGATTATCCGCGGGGCCGTAAGCCTCTGAAAGTGGCTGCTGTGGCCATTCTGTCACCTTCTTCCCGCTCTTCGCCTCAGACTTCTCAGACTTGAAATGGTTTGCATCACGCAGAGACTCCATCAGGACGGGTCCGATTTCCTGAGGGAAATCATGGCCGTGTGTTTCACAGCCTGGCCTGCACTCTCATTGTCTACGTCTCGGTGACACCACCCCTTGATTTAGTCTGATTAGCCCTTTTTGACCTGACGTCCTCGGCCACTCACAGCCACAATTAGCTAGCCGGCCGTGTAGCATTTGGGAAAGGGGGGGGTGGGGGAGAGCATGGTACTGCAGACACCAGCTGGCTGTGTGGCACTGTGACGCATGGTACGTACTGCAGACACCAGCTGGCTGTGTGACACAGTGACGCATGGTACTGCATACACTATCTGGCTGTGTGGCACTGTGACACAAGGCACGTACTGCATACACCAGCTGGCTGTGTGGCACTGTGACGCATGGTACGTACTGCATACACCAGCTGGCTGTGTGGCACTGTGACGCATGGTACGTACTGCAGACACCAGCTGGCTGTGTGGCACTGTGACGCATGGTACGTACTGCAGACACCAGCTGGCTGTGTGGCACTGTGACGCATGGTACGTACTGCAGACACCAGCTGGCTGTGTGGCACTGTGACGCATAGTACGTACTGCAGACACCAGCTGGCTGTGTGGCATTGTGGGGAGGGAGGGGGTGGGGATCATGGTACTGTCGACACCAGCTGGCTGTGTGGCACTGTGAGGAGGGGGGGGGGGGGGGGGGCGGTGGGGGGGAGAACATGGTACTACAGACACCAGCTGGCAGTGTGGCACTGTGTGTGTTGGGGGTGGGGGGGGGGGGGAGCATGGTACTGCAGGCACCAGCTGAAGGGGAAAAGCTTTCACGTTGTGTTAACATATTTTTTTTAAAACAAGAATGATTGCTCGCGTTCTAAAACAAGATCCAAACACATAAAAAGGTTCAAAAGAACGCTTATTTTTGTATTTGTGTGTTTGTGTCCTAATAAATAAACCTTCTTTTGAACCTTTTATGTGTTTGAAGCTACGTAAATAGCCTAAACCCCGCGTAAAGCCCATGTAATGAAATAACGTGGAATACTGCACTTAGTTAATTAGCTAAAGTTAGTTCTTGGAGTGTATTTAACGTCCGGTCAAATACATAGGGCCATCTCAGGACGAATCACACGGTCGAAATTCTTTTACACCAAAAATCTGAAACAAGAATGACTGCTAGCCTTATTTATTATTGTGTTTTGTCCTAATAAATAGCGTTCTTTTGAATCTTTAATGTCTTACGCCAGGGGTTGGTTGTGCTAGAAGAAGGACTGTTAGAAACGTAAAGGATCCGGTGTGTGTATGCCATCTGAAACCGAGCGCATACTTATTCTTTTATTGGCCACGAAAACCACGCTTTTGTTAAAGAAGAAGAAAAGAAGAAGAAGAAGAAGAAGAAGAAGAAGAAGAAGAAGAAGAAGAAGAAGAAGAAGAAGAAGAAGAAGAAGAAGAAAGTTCACCATTAAAATAAACAAGCACAAAAGGTAGCGGAATCCTCTATCAAACAGAAATAATTACACACAATACAGAATACTTTATTCATCCCATTACGGAAAATTACAGTTTACAATTACACCGGCAACGGTTTGGCCTGTGTTCTAGATGAGCAGCCTGTTTCAGCACCGAATGCTTTGAACTGCTTTTTATTTGGGGGGGGGGGGGGGGGGGGCAGATGTGGTAGACTTCAAATAGACCTCACCTGTCGAAAGCAGACAACTTTACACACAATTAATGCGTAGACGAGTGAGACAATCTATTTAAGCTGAACAGGTCATGGGGACCTATTGCTTGGTATACATTCGGTACGTATCTGTTGAAGAATGGGCTATCCATGCAGTTACATGAGGATAGAGGCAAAATCGCTGTCAGTACGAATTTTTCAGTTAAGTAGGAAGTTAAGCCACCGCGTCCTGACTAACAATTTCTCTTACAGTCCTGTAAACTCTTGTGTGATTTCCACGCTAAATCCGAAAACTAATGCGCGTTTGGTCGCCGACTAGCTATCTCGATCTTGATCTTGATAAGTTACGTTGGCAACGGCCAATTCTGGTACAAACACCAAACGGAAAAAATAAAAATGGGTAGAGCAAACACACACACACACACACACACACACACACACACACACACACACACACACACACACACACTCTCTCTCTCTCTCTCTCTCTCTCTCTCTCTCTCTCTCTCTCTCTCACACACACACACACACACACACACACACACACACACACACACACAGTTTTCAATAACATGTTCAGATGGAAAGGACAGGAGAAAAGAGCTAAATCTCTCAACTGTCTCTGCTCAGAGAAGAGGACTGACGAACACATCAGTGTTGACACGGACACAAAAGTTGCGTCCCTCTGTTGATAAGCATGAACAATTTACACCTGACAGTGGTTTTTACACCTCGTAATCAAACCACTTAGGTCACACCGAGGTCCTGCTTGGTGCAACCGAACTCATCCTTTCATTCACTGGGCTTATTCTATGATGTATCCAGTACAAGCTCGAACGGTTTCTCTCTAATTATGAAAATGGACACTTGAACCGTAATGCATCCTATTCAAACCTGAATACTTTCCTTAAGCTTGCTGCAACTAAAACCACTCCCTTTCTGTGATGACGTTTCCTTCACTGTCTTACACTACAGAGAAATATTAGTCCACCTCCACCAAACTGGAAATACTCTGCCAAGCACTAGAGTCTTCGGAAAACCGCTCGAGAGTCGTGTGTACATTATCGTGATCTAAAGCTGTAGGAGTTTACTGTAGTCTAGTGATTTGTGTGCACATTATCGTGATCTAAAGCAGTTGGAGTTCAAAAAACAAAGGGAGCTAACTGGCGCAAGATGTCACATGAACACAACAAAGACCTGAAACATTCACGTCTACAGAGACCCATAAGGACTATTAGGGAATGTCGAGGAGCCCAGGACGGCCACATCGATATTCACACAGCTCCTGATCTGAGACCCAGTGTCGTTCAACTTCAATGTTGCTTTACGTCCACAGAGTCTACAAGGACTATTTGGGGCGGGGAGCCTAGGACGGCCACCTTGATATTCACACAGCTCCTGAGTTCTGACCAAGTGCCGTTCAAGTTCAATGTTGCTTTACGACCACAGAGTCTACAAGGACTGTTAGGGATGGGGAGCCCAGGACGGCCACCTGGACTTTGACGCAGCTCCTAAGCTCCGCCCCTTTGAGGGAACTCATGTACCTCGCATGCCGGGTGAAAGTTACCGTCGTGGAATCACCCATTTATTTTTGTGTTTATGTGACGACTTTCGAAAGTTAATTAACTGCCTTTGTTGATTCTAGGCAGGCGCCCCAGACCTCAGTCTGTTTCAGATTGTATTCTAGACTTGTTGACAGCGATTGGCACGATATGTGTTGTTCCCACAAACGTAGACGATGCTCGTAAGAACGTAATGTTCGCGGCTCATGGAACTGCGACGTAGAAGCGGCTAAAATAAGACTACAACGGCAGACAGGCAGACGAACGGGTTACACTCAAAGGTTAACGATCAGAGCTCCATCAGCTCAAATTACCTTCCAGCAAAAAATCGAACAGAACAGAACCGGCGATAACAATGAAGGATTCAGCACTTTGAAACACACTTGTACGAGCGCTAAGCGATGACAATAGGACCGCAGCGATACCACTGACGGAGTCATTAATTAAAAGGACAACAACAACAAACAAACAAACAAACAAACACAAAAAAAATAATACTCAGAACCCTAATCATGTTTTGTTTTGGTTTTAGAATGGACAAGCAACACTTTCACGCACACTACAAACATAGCAACTGTTTTTACACACACACAAGATAGATTGACTACTTCTACACACACAACAACAAGACAGACCCCCTACCCCTTACCCCACTCTCCCACCCACACATATACCTACATAACACAAATTGTTTTGTTCCACATACGTAACAAACAGTGATTGAACACAAACAGCAGAGTGATTCCACACACATAAGCATACTGACTGACTACACACACACACACACACACACACACACACACACACACACACACACACACACACACACACACACACACACACACACACACACACACACACACACACACACACACTACCAGAGGACTGATCCGACAGATGAAAAGCAAACAGACTGAATATCATCTAGGAAAACACACTGACCAGTCCACAAAACACACACACACACACACACACACACACACACACACACACACACACACACACACACACACACACACACACACACACACACACACACACACACACACACACACACACGACGGACTGATCTGACAGATGAAAAGCAAACAGACTGACTATCATCTAGGAAAACACACTGACCAGTCCACAAAACACACACACACACACACACACACACACACACACACACACACACAAGGAAAAAAACGTGGAAAGACTTACCATTCGTCAGGGTACTCCAGGATGGACTCCAGGTCAGACACGGAGTCCACGTCCTCCTGCAGCCCCAGCGGCACGCGCCGCCAGCCGGGTGACGTCATCATCACCTGGGGGTCCGACTTCCGCTCGCCCCGCCGCGTCACCAGGTCCCGGAAGCGCGAGAGCTCGCTCTGGTAGCGCGCGTTCTCCAGCGCGCCCAGAGAGCTTGGCCTGGGCCTCTTCATGAAGTTGGCTCGCCGAGTCACGCCTGGAAGGCTGGAGTCCGTGGACGACACTCCGTGCAGACTGTTGGAGTGGCCGCTGAGGCCAGGGTGGTGGAGCCTGGTGTGTTGGTGGTGTAGGTGGCTGCTGTTGCTGCTGCTGCTGCCGGTGGTGGCGACGGAGGTTTGGTTGTGGGGGTTGTTGCTGTTGTTGTTGGAGGCGAAGTCCACGGAGGAGACGAGGAGCTCGCCGCCGCTGCTGCTGGTGGTGCTGACGGCGTCCAACCTGGCGCGGCGGTGGGTGTAGAGGCTGAGGTTGCACTGCACGGCCACGTCACGCTGCCAGGGAAAGCGCGATTCAAAGCTCTCCCCGACGATGTCCAGATCCTGAAGCCGCGACGCCGTGGCAACCTCAGGCGGAGGAGGAGGAAGAGGAGGAGGAGGCGAGGTGAGGCAGAAGGAGGAGGGTGAGGAGGCGCACCGCACGTGGCCAGAGCTGACGCTGGCGCTGCGTGCCAGAGGAGTTCCCCTCCCGTCCTGCTGGCCGCGAGGGGACGTCCTGACCTGAAAGCCTCTTGTCAGCGAGGCAGGCGACAAGGACGACGACGACGGCGAGGAAGAGGACAACACCCCACTGCCGCTGACCCCGCTGTGGGTGCAGCCGCTTACTTCGCTCCCGCCGTACCCGCTCTCGCCGCCACCCTCCCTATCACAACAGTCCCCGTAATCCACGGAAGCCGAGGCGGAGAGAGAAGTCGCGCTGACGAGGCCGCCCGGAAGAGACGAAGACGACAGGTTCCTCCGCTTGCTGGACTTGGGGAACGATTCGTTCTTGTGCAAGCTTTCCAGCCCGTTCACCACTCTGGAGCGAGTGCCCGCACTCGCCACGCTGCCCTTCATGCTGGACCCGCTGCCGCCGATGCTGCTGCCGCAGCTCCGGCTCCGGACGCTGGTCGAGCTGTCACCGTGGACGGAGTGGGTCCTGGAGGGAAGCTTCTTCAAGACCGGGGGGTCGGATCCCGAGTGGCTCCGTTGCTTCTGGGGCAGCTGTTGGTAAGGGCGGCGGGGGCCGGGCGGTTGAGGCGGTTCATGCTTGTCTGGCGAGGATCCTTCCGGCCCTGCAAACACCTCTGAAGACGAGTCTTCCCCTGCAACGAGAGGCACCAAATCGGTTTTTCGTTTAAACGCTGCTTTGCGTCCACAGAAACCACCAGGCCTGTTAGGGATGGGGAGCCCTGGACGGCCACCTCGACCTTCACACAGCTCCTGAGCTCTGAGGCCAAACTGGTCACATTTCAACTTCTATTTATATTCTAATTCTTACAGTGGGCCCCCTCATGTAATACGGTTCTCGTGCAAATTTGGTCTCTGAAAAAGAAAAAGTCAAAAAAGGACAGCTGTCACTTGGGCAGGGAGGGGACGGGGGACTAATTATAGTCAATACAGTATTGTTTTAGATCCAGCCCTCGTGGTAGTCAAAAATAAAATAGCAATCCAGTATCAAAAACAAAATTTTAACTATTGAGAGAGAGAGAGAGAGAGAGAGAGAGAGAGAGAGAGAGAGAGAGGAGAGAGAGAGAGAGAGAGAAGAGAGGAGAGAGAGAAAAAGGGGGAAAAGAAAAGAACGATTGAGAAGGGGGCACTGACTTAACTATTGGGGAGAGAGAGGAGAGGAAGAAAAAGAGAAGATGCACGATTTTCTTTTTCAAATTTAAGAGGGTAATAAAGTAAATTATAGTCAATACAGTATTGTTTTAGATCCAGCCCTCGTGGTAGTCAAAAATAAAATAGCAATCCAGTATCAAAAACAAAATTTTAACTATTGAGAGAGAGAGAGAGAGAGAGAGAGAGAGAGAGAGAGAGGAGAGAGAGAGAGAGAGAGAGAGAGAGAGAGAGAGAGAGAGAGAGGAGGGTGGGGTGGGAGCATAGAGGCAGACAGACAGACAGACAGAGGCAGAGAAACAGAGTGCGACAGCAGAAGAGACAGATGCGGACAGAGATTGAGATATCCATGCACAGTCAACGCTAATGAACGTTCTCCTTCAGTCTTGCACGGGTCTTGTGGGAGAGGACCACTGACTGTCTCCTTGACAGGCATACAGCTGTGAAAAGGACAGAGACTCCCTTGGACAGCTCAGCCAGAATGCGGGGCAGCAATGCCCGTATCTCGACCCAAGAGAGATGAAAAGCTAATGAACTTATTATTAGCGAGGCTTTTCGAATCAGTGGGGAGTCGTTTTTAATGGACAGAAACGAAAGCTAAAAAGCTATATATTTTTTTTAAATTTTAAATGCTATTAAAAATAATACCAGCACTACCGGTTTCTCGTGAATACTGGATACGAGCAAAGAATGGGCTCCACCTCTGCTGGGATATGGCTGAAATTAACGTGTCCTCATGAGAGAGAAAGCTCCGCCCACTCAGTGATGTATCTCCGGCAAATCTATAAATAGACGCACACGTGTCGGCGTTTGAGACAGACACCAGCATATGGACTTGTATATGCCTCGCTAGCCCTACCAGCTTTCACTTCGCCAAAGACAGAAAGCAGTTTTCTGTGTCGTTGGTTATAAAACAAACTTCACAACTATTTACTGTTACAACCGCTTACAAAAATCGAGAGGCCACCTGCGTTGACAGCGAAGATGTCATTATAGGTCTCTTGCGCGCATGCCCACCCACAGCTGTCGTCTGCTAATGGCTGAATAGTTAGCCGCGTAAATGGCGATAGTGAACACTTGCCGTTATCGCAACAGTTTCCAAACAACGTTACGTCAACAAGGTTAGTAAGTAAGTAAGTATCTTGGTGTTTTACGCCCAGTCAACAATTACAGTTATATCAGGGCGATCAACAAGGTGGAGAGGTTTCCAAAATGAGTTACACACAGTAAGAAAAACAAAAACAAAAATATGAAACTTAACTATGAAACGGTTAAAAACAATGAAAAATGACATGAGAGGAGAAGTAACTTATCTTTTTTTGTTTGTTGTTGTTGTGTTCAGTGCTTGCCGGAAGAATATCTGAAAATTTGCATCGTGTCGTCTATGTCATAATAAAAAAAGCGTTCTTTTGAATCTTTTATGTGTTTGGATCTCATTTTAGAACGCTAGCAGTCATTTTTTTCAGATTTTTTATTTATATTTTTATTTTTTAACAAACTAAAAAAGCTTTGAGGAAGGCTGTGCTCATTGCAGCCAGTGCAAAACAGACAGAACTCCGGCGGAATGGCAACGTCGTGATCAGTTCTATGAAGAACACTAGTGTCCTCGAAAAGCCGGGTAAGTTTTCTCATCGAGTCCGAAAACCGATTTCTTCAGAACAAAGTGCCGATATCGCTTAATTAATATTGAAGGAATGAGTGAACAATTGCATCGACTCCTTGTCTATATATTCTTTACTTCCTTCTTCTTCTTTTTAAATATTTTCTATCTTTCTTCTTACACCTGACGAAGACTCTCTGTCGAAAGCGCTTGTGTTCAATTGTTCCTTGTGTTTCGTCGTATAGGTGAGTACATTTCTCTAGTGCTGTTCTGTATCGCTTAATATTCATTGTATCGTTTAAGAAACGTAACGCCACACTCGCTCGTTTCCGCTGAAACGTTTTATCAAGCCACGTAGTTAGATTTTCTTCATCAGTAAGAGAAAACAATGAATCGCGGTACGGAAAGCGAGGTGGAAAGGTAAAGGTAAGTCTCGCCTTGACGTGCTGATAGATCAGTCGTGTCTGTCACTCCGAGTTTGGCGACACGCTAATACAGAATAAACAAGAGCAACCACGGCCACCCGGCACGCACTTCGTACCGGAATTGCATTCAAACACTCAAGGATCAGTGCCCTGAACTGACACAAAATGATGGACTTGTACAATCGTCGGGGTTGGTACAAGTACATGCGTCACTTCGACAAAAACGACACACCACAATTATTTATAATGTTCTACAAACACTGTTTTTCAACAGATCCTTTATGTCTACCCATCCCACGCAATCTCTCTCTCTCTCTGTCTCTCTCTCTGTCTCTTTCTCTGTCTCTGTCTCTCTCTCTCTCTCTCTCTCTCTCTCTCTCTCTCTCTCTCTCTCTCTCTCTCTCTCTCTCTCTCTCTCTTTCTGCATTGTTCCGTAAATGACTTTAAAAAGTTCATGTTAACTCGTCTTCTAAAAGGTCCAGTAGACTAATCTTATGTAGTGTCTATAGTGCATGTATTAACTGTGGTGTGGTGTGGTGTGGCACGTGCTGCGTGCGCGCGTGCGCGTGCGTGCGTGCGTGCGCGTGCGTGCGTGCGTGAGTGAGTGTGTACGTACGTGCGGCGCGGCGCGCGCGCGCGCGCGCGTGTGGGTGTGTGTGTGTGTGTGTGTGTGTGTGTGTGTGTGTGTGTGTGTGTGTGTGCATGTGTGCCTGTGCGTGTGTTATTTTCGTCAAACTATAAATTTACTCCAACCGAAGTATATTTAGATAGATCCACACTTTTACGTTGAATAATTAACCTTGTTATGAGATCAAAACACAGCGTGACATAATCGATAATACACAAACAGACTTAAAGGTGCGGTGTATTTCTGGAACTGGAACAAATGCGTGCGTGCGTGCGCGTGCGTGCGTGCGTGAGTGAGTGTGTACGTACGTGCCGGCGCGCGCGCGCGCGCGTGTGTGTGTGTGTGTGTGTGTGTGTGTGTGTGTGTG
>JABMCL010001475.1:300000-310000 GCA_018857735.1 Alviniconcha marisindica | reverse complement strand
CTAGCCAGAATAGTCACATATCACCGGACAGTGTCGATTTCACATCTGACTAGCCAGAATAGTCACATCTCACTGGGCAGTGTCGATTTCACAGCTGACTAGCCAGAATATTCACAGTGCACTAGCCAGGATCCCCACCGCTTTCTAGACAGGATCCCCGCAGATTGCTAGCCAGGATTATCCTCACAGCACACTAGACCGGATCCTCACAACTTACTAGCCAGCATTCTCACAGCTTACTAGCCAGGATGCTCACCGTCTACTAGTCAGAATCCTAACAACTTACTACCCAGGATCCTTGTAATATACTAGCCAGGATCATCGCAGCTTCCTAACCATATTAACTCGGATCTTCACAGCACTCTAGCCAGGATCCTCACCGTCTACTAGCCAGAATCCTAACAACTTACTAGCCAAGATCCTTGTAATGTACTAGCCAGGATCATCAGAGTTTACCGGACGGGATCATCACAGTTTCCTAACCATAATATTATTAGCTAGGATCCTCACAGCACACTAGCCAGGATCCTCACAGCTTACTAGTTAGGATCCTCACAGCTTACTAAGCAGGTACCCCGCAGCTTACCAGCCGGAATCACACAGTTCACCAACCGGGGTCCTCAAAGTTCACTAGACGGGATCCTCGAAGCTTTCTAGCCGGAATCCTTACACCTTACTAGTCAGGATCAAGCAGCTTACTAACCAGGATCCCTACAGATTACTAGTGAGGATCAAGCAGCTTAGTAACCAGGATCCTCAAAGCTTACTGTAGCAGTCCCCTATTATACAGACCAGTATCCAGCCCTTGACAGTGACCGCACAAATCTCAGTCCAGTCTCCACGAATGGTCCGTTGGTCTTATTACTGACGAGATATGTTGTACAGGATACCGACCACACCTTTTTCTTTGCTGGTTTGTTTCCACATGACCTAGGACCATAAATGTTTTCTAGGTAAATATTTATCATTTTTGGCGAGCTAATTTGCATGTGTTTGTTTACACAGTCTGACGAATATTTCCACGGGGCAGAATTCATCAGGAGAGAGAGAGAGAGAGAGAGAGAGAGAGAGAGAGAGAGAGAGAAGAAGAGAGAGAGAGAGAGAGAGAGAGAGAAACGCGAGGAGAGATAATTTATACAAAGGTTAAGCACCGAAGCCTCAGCACGCGAAACGTCACCGTTACGGTTCGTGAATATACTGTTCGCATGCTAAATGACAGCATACCGTGGGCCATTCAGCTACGTCTCCATATTTGTTGTACCGTGTTGTACGTGTGGTGTCCATCGGACGTTACTAACCCTTTCACCGCCGTGCATGCATGAACGCCATGTGTGCCGGGCAGAAATGTGTGAAATTCGAAATTCTTGACCTTTCAGCATGAAGAAGGATTAGAAGGAACAGACAGTAAGTAAACGCGCAGACAGAAAGTAAGCATGGTGCTTATCGTCCACACAACCCTTAAAACGCAGACAGTACTGAAAGCAGGCTTGAATAGGCCCGACAAATTGTCCGTTTGCAGGCCTCCGTGAGTACTTAGTCAGTTCGGGAAAATATTTGGGTTGGGGCAGTAAAGAGGTTAATTTCCTCTTGTCTGTTGACTCTGTTCACTGCAATTAGTGGGACTGGAAACGGAGGCAGCGCCGCTGCCCATTTGAATGCAGAACCGTTCTTGTGGTGGCAGTACCATTAGATACAGGTTCCAGCTCTCTCCCAACGTCTGGGATTTCGGCGCCCGCCAGTACTTCCCCGGAGGTAACTGACTCGGCGCTAATTATTAAACAACTGGGACAACAGACAATAACCTCAGCACGTACCATACCCTTGTTTTCAAGTCTGCAGAAGTGTGACGATATTATATCTCTACGTGCTCTGTCTCCTTGCTCTTCGGACCCTGTAGTTCGGGGATCTCTTTTAGGACAGTCCGTCATAGCTCTTACAATCGCAGTTATCTGAAATATACTTTTAATATCGGCTTCTCGAACGTGTTCTTTTTTTTCGGTGCTTAGAATATAATTGTGTCAAAAAGCTGACAGAAAAAGAAGGGGAGGAAAGGCTTATGCCATACATTCACTCATTGATTTACGAAAAGACCTTGTGATATACAATTATTGTAATATATATTATACGTTACTAATCCAAGTCAAGTACACGAGGTTTTTTGAGTAGATAGCGCATGTCGATAAAACAATATAAATGTCGCCAGGCGTATAATAGTGTAAAGCCTACTGCTACTACTACTACTACTACTACTACTACTACTACTACTACTGCTGCTGCTGCTGCTACTACTACTACTACCAGGCTTATATACGCACCCACCCTCTCAACAACAACAGCAAAAACAAAAATGCAGCATACACAAACAAACCCGTTTTACGTCTGACAGTTTATGCAAAGTACTGGTCGAAACCGCAGAAGACGGGAGGAATTACAAAGCGGCAAGCAAAGTGAAACTGACAAAGCAATCGGACTGGAGCAAATAATCTCAACGCTCCTTTTTAGTCTGACTTGGCAGTCATCAATAAGCACTCTGTGACTTGCTCACGTGGCTACCAGAGGAACGAGGAACGGATGAGGTGGGAGTGGGGGTGGGGGTGGGGTCGGGGTCGGGGGAGGGGGACGGAGGGGGGGGGAGAAATCATATTAGTGATCTATTCTGATTGCTAGTGAGACTCTGATCAGGTTAAATAACTGGTTTTTAACGCCCCGTTGACCACCTAGGTCAAACAGGGTAAACCAGAGTAGAAACATTACTGAAGTAAAAACCTGAAAACAGCCAGAAGTCCAGCTCCTGACCGGAAAACAGGACTGATTTCTGTAGTTTTAACATAGTGCTAAGGCGAGTATGTAAACAAACAGAAAAGAAAAGAAAAAAGAAAAGAAAAGAAAAAAGATGAGAAAAAAAAAAAAAAAAAAAAAAGAAAAAAAGGAAAAAAGAAGAAGACTGCACTGGACTAAAAGAAACCCTTGCGTGAAATTTGGATCGCCTTAAATGGATAAGACGACAGCAGCCGCATGAGCGGCGCTACCCATTCCTATCAGTGTGTGCAGGAATTCCTATCATTGTTTTCTGTGTCCAGACAATGGTATGGCTGTCAGTGCTTGGGATTTTTAGCGTGCGTACGTATACACAACATTGTTGAAGAATGCGATTGCACACGGGGGCTGTACAGACACCGTAAGAGAGTCTGCACTGAAAGTTGACTCTGGGAGAAAGAAAAAAAAAAACACTCTTGCTGCACCATGGAGTCGAACCCGCGTTAGTGTTGCGCCTGGCTTTTCGGATCGACGCTCTGCCAAATGAGAAATTCCGCTCCTCTGCATGATTGACGGCTGCATGCCCATCCCACGATGATGCTGTGTGCGGCAGAAGACAACAACAACAAGAGACCACGAAATCACAACGTTAGTGCCAGCCAGTTCATCGACCTTTCCTAGCTGACGCATGATGGATGGCCACCCCAGCTGAACCATCATTGCCTTCAGTAATATTGCACAATCAGTTGCGTGCAGCGGACGGATTTGTGGTTTGATCAGACTTCTCCCCCACTGTAAACCTGGACACATGCCCTGAATGCGGAATACATTTAGGGTCAGAAGAATAGGGCTGATAGCCTCAAGCCATTGTTTTGATGCTCGGGTCTGAAGAATAAGGCTGATAGCCTCAAGCCATTGTTTTGATGCTCGGGTCAGAAGAATAAGGCTGATAGCCTCAAGCCATTGTTTTGATGCTCGCTCCCAGCTGTGCTTAGCGAAGAGAGATCGTGTGTGTGTCGGGGTGAGGTGGAGGGGGGGGGGGGGGAGAAGAGAAGGGAGGTGGGATGGTATCCACACCCACCATTTTTTATATCTCTAGCAATCAAGATGGTTGATTGCGCGTAAAGCACCAACTTACTTACTTACTTACCAATCAAGAGAATTGTGTTTCATTTTTGAGGAGGACATACGTTTATGGCATTCTTTAACCCATCGTAAAAAAATAAAAAAATAAAAAATGTAAATAAAAAAATCAAACAACAAACAACAAATATCCACCTAAAACAGCTCGAAATGCATCGCCTATGGAATTTACCATACTTGCTTGTATTAAAAGCTTAACCAGACTTCTTATTCCGGGACATTTCTTTTCTCCTTTTGTTTTCTGGTCAGTATTTATAACATTGATGTAATTCCACTGCGAATTAATTTTTATTGTTGCTGCAAACAACGTTGTGTTGTTCCAGTAACATTCCATTCAGTTAGTGCAAAACATTTTACCACAAATTCACACAAAAATTTAAACTGTTTCATAAAAAGAAATTTTTGTGCTCCCGAAGTCTAACATGTTTCATCATTTGAAAAATAAATGCATGCAATGTTTGCACCAGTGCTTGGTCGCTGCTGGCCATTCGGACGTGAACTGACTTGTGGTCGTTCCCAGTCATGTTTGATGTTCACGTAATATATATATATATATATATATATATATATATATATATATATATATATATATATATCGATCTGCTCATGTGACTTGTGCGGTTGACAGGACGTTAGGAACCAGATATCGATATATCTGTTCACCACACTTGTCGTTTTCGAATTACCCGGTTACTGTCATGGGATATTCGTGCAATAATTATAAATTAATTCATTTACACCCACCTCCTCTTTATATTAACAATCACATAAAAACGAAGGAAGGTTTACCAAGCCAGCAGAACTACACTCATGTCGGCCACGGACACTTTCTTCTTCTTCTTGTTTTCTTTTTTCTATATATTTGGCTCTACCACAAACTTCATATCTTTTTTCTAGACACATGCCAGAAGCTATCAACATTATAGTAAGTATGCCAAGCTCTTTACCAAACTTTGTTCCAACCTGAAGGGCAATACCCGATCTCGATTCGGTCATGGGATGTAGCCTAATCTGAGTTTGAAAACTCCAGCTGACGTCACTACCGCTTTCAACTTTCGCGACTTCATATAACATCTCCATAACTTTCGCTGAAGCTCGACGCCAAACAGAAGACGAGACGATGACAAAGAGAAAACTTTCGGGCTGTCTGTCTGACCCGCCCTGGGATTAGCTCCTAAGGTAATGGGGGGTTGGGGGGGGGGGGGGGGGAGGGTTCTTTCAAGCGTCGACACAAAGCAGCGGACAGTACGTAGGCGGTTGGGTATTCTGTGACAGGGTCCAGGTTTTGTCTGCCGGCGTTTAGATCGTCAGTAATATATTAATATCTTCGCCTGGGTTATGTGAGTTCGTAGCCCTATCTCTCCGGAGGTTTGAATAACAGGCTGCGATTTTGCCTCTCGCACGTTGGGTAGTTAACGTCACCCAGAAGGCAGTGAATCAAAGGCTCGCCATACAGTGGATGATCTTCTTTCTCAAGGAATCTTTTGCAAAGAATGCTCTTGCGCGCACGCACGCACGCACTCTCTCTCTCTGTCTCTGTCTCTGTCTCTCTCTCTCTCTCTCTCTCTCTCTCTCTCTCTCTCCTACACACACATTCTCTCTCTCTCTCTCTCTCTCTCTCTCTCTCTCTCTCTCTCTCTCTTCTCCACACACACACACACACACCACACACACACACACACACACACACACACACACACATTCACACACACACACACACACACACACACACACACACACACACACACACACACACACACACACACACACACACACACACACACACACACACACACACACACGCACACACGTAGCCTGTATCTCTGAATAATTAATCGCTAGTAGTCTGAGGGACGGACTGCCGAATACATGGTGCTTAACGTCCACAGAAACGATACAGCTTATTAGGGACGCGACTGCCTGGTTTAACCTCAGTTTTATTCTCCGACGGTCCGACTTACGGTTCTTCGGTAGAATAAGTATGATGACAAACTACAACGATACAGCCAAATGATACTAAGCGTGAGGCGATTCAACATCGTTCAGCGCTTTGAAGAAAACAACAACAAAACCACACAAAAAACCCGGCGAGTTGCCATCGTTACGGTGATTTGGGAAACGGCGAAACTCTAGCTGACTTATTGAATCAGGCTTGTCCCATGACACGAATATTATATGAGGCTTACGTACGACTGATCTGATGAAAGAACGGCTTACTGTCGGGTGACGTTTTTCAGCACGACAGTAACATCAGCAGCCCCGCCACTATAGATATCAGTTCGTTCAGTTTAAGATGATATCTACGCGCTCGGAAAAGCCCATATGCGCTCCACCCAGTCTCTCAGAAGTTTTCTCAACGTTGCCTTTGAAACGGCTCCAATGTTCGTCTGATTGACGATGGCCCTAAATATTATGCAGCGGCTAGCTATAGTTAGTAACTAGATCGTTCTTGGATGTTAACGTCCCGTCAATCGTGTAGGGCCACCTCAGGACGAGTCACACATTCAAAATTACTTTACACCATTTCAAAGAGCAACTCCCTCAATCGCAGATGTGTCTATTCACCATCAACCACCCATCTATCTATCTATGCACAATACACAAATTCAACGCAGGACCACGTCAATCAGTGCAGATTCAATTGTTTGTCACAGTCAGCAAAGACCCAAGAACATGAGCACAGTCACCGGTACAGATTCAACGCAGGACCACTAGCTGTCAGTACAGACTCAACGCAGGACCACTAGCTGTCAGTACAGACTCAACGCAGGACCAGTCAGTACAGACTCAACGCAGGACCACAGTCAGTGGTCAGTAACGACTCAAAACGCAGGTCCAGGGTCAGTGGTCAGTACAGACTCAACGCAGGACCAGTCAGGGCAGATTCAACGCAGGACCACGGAGAGTGCGGACTCGTGGCACGATAATAGTTAGTATATAGACGCCACGCATAATCATAGTTTGAACTTTTTAACTGCAGCTAACAATAATGTGTAAGCCTGGAATCACTGTACAACTATGAACCACTTCGCAGAAAAGTCGCCTATGTCCAGCCACTACCACACACTTGACAAACACCACACACAAAGAGAAATTTACACGCAGGCTCTTTGGAAAGCATGAAATCCAGTCAAAGGCTCCTTGAAAAGCATGAAATCCAGTCAAAAGCTCATTGGAAAACATGAAGTCCAGTCAAAAGTTCCCTGAAAAGCATGAAATCCAGTCAAAAGCTCCTTGGAAAGCACGAAGTCCAGTCAAAAGCTCGTTGGAAAGCATGAAGTCCAGTCAAAAGCTCCTTGGAAAGCATGAAGTCCAGTCAAAACAACACTGGCGAGGCTCCCCGGAAGGCTTTCACCTGACCACTACCGTCAAGTGAGCCCGCCAGGCAAACAATTAAACTAAAAATACGCCTGAAGCACAGACCTCAGTTTAATCCGCTGAATGGCAATCAGGGACCCAACGTCCCGATCTCTATATTAATCCTCTCCCTTAAAGGTGCACACACACACACACACACACACACACCACACACACACACACACACACCACACACACACACACACGCACGCACGCACGCACGCACGCACGCACGCACGCACGCACGTACACACACACATCGTCATCTCGCGAGCAATGCAAACGACAGTGAATGCCACAGTCCGAAACATCCCTGCAGCCTCTGGTAGAACACTGTGTCCGTTGTTGTTGTCATTGTTGTTTCGAAATACTGCGACCTAGGTTGGTGATACAACATTAATCAATTTGGCGATCTAAACGGAGAAAATATCACTCTGTCGAAGCGTGGAAACTAAAACGGATGAAACCGTTTCGTTAACTTTATACAGCTTATTGTTCAGTCCGACACAGCCCTCCATCTGAAGACCGGAAGACACACCTGAAGAGTCACGAGAACATCACCATCCTCCGACTACGGACTGGCCACTGCTGACTGCGTGGTGCCCACATGGGTCAAGCTGTCACACACAGTCGGCGGCCCATGCGAGACAGGCCCACAAACCCCAGATTACGTTCTGTAGCTCTGCCCCCTGTACAAGGAAGCACGGACACAGCATTGACCCCAAGGAGCCACGCTTAAAGAAAAACTCCAGAGCTCCAAAGACAACCTGCTGCAGACAACCAAATTCGCCACTACCACCAAGCTAAACGTCTGGTGAGGACAATCCTGGGACGCCGAAGAAAGAAAAAGAAAATTAAAATTACGCCGAAATACCGATGGCTGCCGGTTAACGCTGGACCTTCTGCGCGGGTACCTTTTATTGATAATCCTGGCGAAGCGATTAGGAGTTGTAAGGAGTGCAAGAGGTCTGAGGTGTGCGCGACAGAGGGATTAGCGGTTCTCTGAGGCTTGAGGCCAGGCGTGTGATGTCAGCCAGAGTGCCGCTGCATATCACTAACAGTGGCCAGCACCAACCGTTAGACCAGCAGTGCACAAGGTCTGGTACTGATCGCTGAGTCCTTCCTTGATCGGCGGGCCTTTGTGGACAGTTGAACATAGACATGTGTGTGTGTGTGTGTGTGTGTGTGTGTGTGTTGTGTGTGTGTGTGTGTGTGTGTGTGTGTGTGTTTGTGTGTGGTGAGGGAGGGTGACGTGCTGTGATGTGTGTGCGTATGCTTGCGTGGTGGTAACGTGTAGACATTGTAATGACTTCCCTATTTTAATGAAATAACCACTGACATACACTAAAACATAACAGTCATACTCTCGATATTACTGAACATGTGTGACAATCAATTCCAAATCTTGGTAACCATTAGACGTCATAAATATAGTTGAAAATACACAAGAAAAGAAACTAAGACCATTACTTTAAATGAACTAACGAAGAGTCCTAATTAGCGACGAAAAGACGTCACATAAACACAATACCAAAGACAAGAAATAAACCTACGGTAACTCTACATGGCAAGCGCGAAAGTACAAGGTACACAAACTCCACCAAACGTACACAAGTCATTGCATGAAGCCGCTCTGCACAAGCGGCACAAAACCGCACAAAAGTGCAGGACGTCAGACAGTATTACGGAGTCATCATTTGAAACCTTTGAACAGATGATGGCGGGAAAAGGGGGAATGAAGGCTGAGGGATAAGCAGGGAAGGGGTGCGGGTAGAAGCGGTGGGGTAGGGCATTGGTGGGGAGGGGTCGGGGAGTGCTCCACACATAGAAGCCAGTACAGCTGCACTAAAATATCAAGTGAGTTTGTGACGCCAGAGGGCGATCATAGATCCTCCACGAAGTCAAAGCACGTGAAGTCATTAAAGCAAGGAGGGAAAAGGGGTGGGGGTGGGGGTGGAAGGAGAGTGGGGATTTCTGTGTACACGGTCAGCCGGGTTCAGCTGGACCAGCGAGAGAGTAGGCTACATAATGTCCAGCTTTGACCACATGATCGACCATGATGTGCGTGGGAGGTCAAGGTCCCTCCATAGAACAATGGTCATGCAGTTATATATAGACTATGTACTCGAAGACTGGTTCAACAGAGCCCAGGAACGTTCTGAAGAGGGAGGTGGAGCTGGGCTCTCACAGTGACTTCGGCTGCCCAGTGCTTCAGGTTTCAACAGCTGGTTGTCCGGACTCTGTGACTGTTCCGCACAGCTGTTGACTGTTCCGCACAGCTGGTCTTCCCTGTTAAAACATGTTTTGCACAACAGACGGAATCATAAGGACAAGCTGAAACTTTCACATTGGCAGAATCCAGGAACGTTCTGAAGAAGGGGCTGGAGCTGGGCTCTCGTTGTGAGTTCGACTATCCATCGCTGCCGGTTTCAACAGCTGGTTTTCCGGACTCTGCCTTTGTGACTTAGTTTGCTGCGCACAGCTGTTGAAAGAGCAAGTTGCAGAGTACACAAACTGCATCGCACTACCAGGGTTCCCACCGCCTGATCTGTTGGTGGCTGACGGTCTCTTCAGCTTTTGAGGAGCTGGGCTCTCATTGTGAGTTGGACTGTCCTTTGCTTCAGGTTTCAACACCGGGTTATTCGGACTCCTGTCTTTGTGACTTTGCTCCGCACAGTTGTGGAAAGAGCAAGTTGCAGCAACGGACACAAACTGCTTTTCACTAGCGGTGTCCCTACCACGT
>JABMCL010001475.1:270000-282500 GCA_018857735.1 Alviniconcha marisindica | reverse complement strand
AAAAGCAACAAGAAGAAGAACAACAACACAGAACAGAAAAACTAGCAAACAAACAATACGAAACAAAATTTCAGAAACGTTTCTGAACAGTTCCAGTATAGACTGAATTTTGAGACGGGGCGAAGCATAATTATGCCACGTCCATTACACGACAGCGTTGGGGTGCTGATAGAATGACGTCAGTTCCGGGTCATGCAGAACGAGGATGAGTTACGGAAACCATAAAACGTCTCATGCAATTGCCGACGTTGGGTGAGCCGATGTGGCCTAGCGTAGTGAAGTGTCTGGCTGGCAGGCTGACAAACTCGGGTTCGAATCTGCTTGCGTTACTTTTCTTTTGAAAACCTGTGTTACGGAGCGCAAACGGAAAGCGGAAGAAAAAGAAACATAAACGGAGAAGAAGAGCAAAGCACGGAAGGATTGAAGGAAGGAAAGGCAGGAAGGAGGAATGGAAGAAAATTGGTCAGGTGTGTAGAAACACAATTTCTGTAACCCAAACGAGTAAAACCCACAAGGAATAAGGACATGCATTCTAACTATAACCAAAGCAGTGATGGACATTAATTTTAAATACCGAAACGTTAATAAAACGATGGGCTGGTCACACGTCTAAACGGGCCCACTGATCTATGCGTCTCGCCAGTCGAGAGTGTTCATCAGACTGAGGCAAGCATTTCGCAACGTTGAAAAGTTCAGCTGCTGTTTCGCAGACTGCATGGGGAGAAACGAGTTTTTTGCTTCTTTTTTGTTGTTGTTGTTGTTGTTGTTTTTAGCTGGAATAACATTTCTATGCTGTGTGGCTTGGGGTTGCAGTCGCCGAGGTTGCCGTGCAGAGGGGCAAAAGAAATTCACCTTTCACAAAGAGTATTTGTTGTCATGATTTGATGGTTTAGTGCACGGCCGTATGATATCAATTCTAATGGAATGTCTTTATGATTCAGCGGGTGTGTGTGTGTGTGTGTGTGTGTGTGTGTGTGTGTGTGTGCGTGCGTGCGTGCGTGCGTGCGTGCGTGTGTGTGCGTGCGTGCGTGCGTGCGTGTGTGCGTGCGCGCGCGCGTGTGTGTGTGTGTGTGTGTGTGTGTGCGTGGGAGGGTGTGTGTGTGTGTGTGCGTGCGTGCGTGCGTGCGTGCGTGTGTGTGTGTGTGTGTGCGTGGGAGGGGGTGTGTGTGTGTGTGTGTGCGTGGGAGGGTGTGTGTGTGTGTGTGTGTGTGTGTGTGTGTGTGTGTGTGTGTGTGTGTGTGTGTGTGTGTGTGTGTGTGTGTGTGCTTATTTAGATCTGTAGTTGAGAGATACAACGGCGCCTGCTCAGTTTTAACGTCAGGGTCATGGCCGCTGTCCGTGCGTTCTAGGCCAGTGGATTGGGCCACACGCACAGACAAACGGTGATCGCCAGTGGATTGGGCCCCACGCACAGACAAACGGTGATCGCCAGTGGATTGGGCCACACGCACAGACAAACGGTGATCGCCAGTGGATTGGGCCACACGCACAGACAAACGGTGATCGCCAGTGGATTGGGCCACACGCACAGACAAACGGTGATCGCCAGTGGATTGGGCCACACGCACAGACAAACGGTGATCGCCAGTGGATTGGGCCCCACGCACAGACAAACGGTGATCGCCAGTGGATTGGGCCCCACGCACAGACAAACGGTGATCGCCAGTGGATTGGGCCCACGCACAGACAAACGGTGATCGCCAGTGGATTGGGCCACACGCACAGACAAACGGTGATCGCCAGTGGATTGGGCCCCACGCACAGACAAACGGTGATCGCCAGTGGATTGGGCCACACGCACAGACAAACGGTGATCGCCAGTGGATTGGGCCCCACGCACAGACAAACGGTGATCGCCAGTGGATTGGGCCCCACGCACAGACAAACGGTGATCTCAGATTTTATGGTCATAGTATCCGTCCTCCACAAAAAGAGAGCAACGCCAGGCAGTATGCAGTTACTACTACTCCAACACCTACTGCTACTAGCCTACTGCTAACTACTATTACTACTACTACTACTACTACAGCAATCACCACCACCACCGCTAGTACTGTTACCATTAATAGCCTACCATTCTAACATGTACAGGGACACACAGTTAAGGGACACGCAATTATCAACGACGACGAAGCGCAACTGACGACTATTAACTACCGAGTCCTCCGGACATTGTCCTCATACTGACCCTTCCCCCTTCTATACCCTCTTCATCCTCCCTTGCCCCCCTTCCATACGCCCTTCCCCCCTTTCCATGCCCCCTTCCCCCCCCTTCCAGACCCCCTTCCCCCTCCCTCCCCCCATTCCATACCCCCTTCCCACTCCCTTCACCCCTTCCATACCCCCTTCCCCTCCCTTCCCCCCTTCCATGCCCCCTTCCCCCCTTCCATACCCCCTTCCCCCTTCCTTCCCTCCCTTCCAACCCCCTTCCCCCTCCCTTCCCCCCTTCCAGCCTTCCAGACCCCTTCCCCCTCCCTTCCCTCCTTCCATACCCCCTCCCCCTCCCTCCCCCCATTCCATACCCCCTTCCCACTCCCTTCACCCCCTCCATACCCCCTTCTCCCTTCCTTCCCTCCCTTCCATACTCCCTTCCCCCTTCCATACCCCTCCCCCTTCCTTCCCTCCCTTACATACCCCCTTCCACCTACCTTCCCCCCTTCCCCCTTCCTTTCCTCCCTTCCATACTCCCTTCCCCCTCCATTCCCCCCTTCCATACCCTCCCCTCCTCCACCCCCACCCCCTCCTCCGGGCGTCAGAATTCTCTTTACTGGCTTCTTCTGCGCCTAGGAGCCACCACAGTACAGATCTCTTTAGTGCTCGATACATCACAATGCTATGGACATTTTTATACTGTAGGCCTGTGTGATGTACATGCGTGCAGGCAAGGTCGGCCATCGGTGCGTGTGTATGTGTGTGCGTGTGTGCGTGCGTGTGTGCGTGCGCACGTGTGTGTGTGTGTGTGTGTGTGTGTGTGTGTGTGTGTTGTGTGTGTGTGTGTGTGTGTGTGTATGTGTGTGTGTAGTGTGTGTGTAGTGTGTGTGTGTGTTTTAGTGTGTGTGTAGTGTGTGTGTGTGTGTGTGTGTGTGTGTGTGTGTGTGTGTGTGTGTGTGTGTGTGTGTGTGTGTATGTGTGTGTGCACAGAGAGAATTAATTCATAGAGTGGAGAGCAGGGCAAAAAAAGGAGAGAGAGAGAGGCCGGAAGAAAAGAGAGGTGGGTTGGGGGAGGTGGGGTGGGGGGAGGGGAATATGTATACAGAGAGAGAGACTTTCGACTCTGATTCTTTATTGCATCTGGAAAAGTCCATAACAAGGTGGTGAAATCAGAAGAGAGAGAGAGAGAGAGAGAGAGAGAGAGAGAGAGAGAGAGAGAGAGAGAGAGAGAGAGAGAGAGAGAGAGAGAGAGAGAGGTTATTGTCAGTGCCTCTTCCACAGTGACTAACTGGAGCAGTTTTATGAACAAGGTATATAAATCAATTTGTTGGGCTGCACTAATTTCAACTGACAGTAGCTTTTAGGGCACACTGACGCTAACTAAACAATAATAATAATAATTTATTTTATATAGCGCCTCAACAACAGTTATATGAGCTCTTAGCGCTGTACAGATCAATAAATGCAATAGGACACACATCAGTATGTTACTTAAATTAGCCTAAAACAACAATTTAAAAAGATAAATTCTCGCGCGCGCGCACACACACACACACACACACACACACACACACACACACACACACACACACACACACACACACACACACACACACGCACACACACGCACGCACACACACACACGCACGCACACACACCCTTCACACATGCATACACTTTCACACACAAACACGCATCCACCCACACTGACACCTTCACACACATTACACTCAAAGGTGCCTTTAACTGTGCGACACAAGAGCTTCACCTAAATGAATCTGACATCACACCGTTCGGCCAACGGAAGTGAGAGGACAGGGAAGAGAGAGAGAGGGAGGGAGGGAGGGAGGGAGAGAGAGAGAGAGAGAGAGAGAGAGAGAGAGAGAGAGAGAGAGAGAGAGAGAGAGAGAGAGAGAGAGAGAGAGAGAGAGAGAGACGCAGCCGAAGTAACGCCCTGGGCAGCTACATCGCGAAGTGTCAGACAGGTCTGGCACCAACAGGGAAGTTGGTTTTCTGCGGCATTCTGCAGATGGTACTCCATGTAGTGTAACTATGGACAATGTCGGGCGAAAGTCCTAAGATCAATTGTTGTGTGAGTGCTGGGTCCACATCTCAATCAAAGCTCCTGAGTTGCAACATAATCATACACGAGAAAAAACGAAGGTATACAAGTCTGGAATTCTCTAATGTCTCTGTACGGCTGCACCGTGACGGGATTCCTTGTAGGGCTTTCTCATTCTTAAGGTCTTGTAGGGCTTT
The DNA here is from genome assembly GCA_018857735.1 of Alviniconcha marisindica. NCBI lineage: Eukaryota > Metazoa > Mollusca > Gastropoda > Provannidae > Alviniconcha > Alviniconcha marisindica. Next base: position 278,090 of record JABMCL010001475.1, on the reverse strand, counting down.
CTCATTCTTAAAGACTGCAAGCTGAAAATGTACATGTTCATTTGAAATATTACGCACAATGAACACCCCCCCCCCCCACACACACAAACACAACACACACACACACACACACACACACACACACACACACGCACACACACACAAACACAAGAGGGGGAGAGAAAAAAACATTCGTCTACCACATACAAAAATGACATATGTTGTATACGTGGCACACACTGTAATTCTGGCGATCGAGTAACGAACAGTCTTCGCTCTTTAACTGCACACAAAAGTTACGCTTCTGGTGAATACTTGGGTACACTGCAGGGACTGTAATCTCCCGGATGGACTAACAGCCTGCACCTTTCTATAACACAGATATGTTACTCTTTTGAGGAGTACCTTGGGTACATTGCAGAGACCATTATTTGTGACAATCGACTAACATTCTTCACACTTCTGCGTACACGTAAGTCACTAATATTCTGAGGAATACCTGGTGCACATTGCAGAGATCAATTGTGAGAACTAACATTCTGCTCACTTGTACGTACACGCAAGTTACTAACATTCCGAGGAGTACCTTGGGTACATGGTACATTGCAGAGACCAACTGTGACAATCAGCTACTATTTTGCACTCTTCTAAGAACACGTAAATTACTTATATTCTGATGAGTACCTAGGGTACATTACAGAGACTGTCCATGTGCCGAAAGACTAACAGTCACCAGCACCAGTGCGACCAGAGGACGCTGTAATAATAAACTATTAAGCCTTGCTATCTCCTCCGGGCCAGACTGGTTTCCGGCCCAATTAGCCTGTGCCGCTGGTCCATGACAGATTAAGCCAGAGATTTTCCGTCTCTGCACACCCACGACGCTAACCGTGAGTTTTTGTTGTTGCTATTGTTAACTCTGGAAATGATGAAAAAGAAGCTGTTCTTTGGGTCGATGGGGAAAAAAATCGAAAGCGAAGTGTATGATTATACTGATGGATTTGTAAGGCGAGAACTTCTAACCTGAAAGTACAGCTCAGCACGATGTACAGATAGCAAATTTAAAACCCAAGTTGTGAAACCACAGCGGAAAAACAGCGACAATGATTAACAGCAAGGCCAACTCTCTCTCTCTCTCTCTCTCTCTCTCTCTCTCTCTCTCTCTCTCTCTCTCTCTCTCTCTCTCTCTCTCTCTCTCACACACACACACACACACACACACAACACACACACACACACACACACACACACACACACACACACACACACACACACACGCACGCACGCACACACGCACGCACGCACGCACGCACGCACGCACGCACGCACACACACACACACACACGCACACGCTTGCGCGCGTAATAATAATTACTGGGGGGCGGCGTCTGTCTCTGTCTGTCTCTCTCTGCGTCTCTACCTGTCTGTCTGTCTAGGAGAGAGAGAGAGAGAGAGAGAGAGAGAGAGAGAGAGAGAGAGAGAGAGAGAGAGAGAGAGAGAGAGAGAGAGAGAGAGAGAGAGAGAGAATGTGCACGCACACTACAGGCGATTGTGGTGTTTGTTGCTCACGTGAATTGATGGTGAACCTGTATTGATCAAGTTCTGATGCAATAATTTTCTTTGGTTATCGTATCATTTGTCATTTTCGATAACAGCACATCTGACGGATTGCTGAGTGAATTAATTTGGTAATGCTATCATAAGAAGCACGATATTGGATTGCGGGAATTACTCTATTGAATGCCCACAGTTATTTCGGGAGGAATAATGAAAAATAACGAATGTGACGAATACGAAATACTGACCAATAAATATATTGGCTCTGACGTGCGCAGTATAGAAATAGATTTTCATAATGTGATTTGCGTCCAGGTTTTGTTTTATTCTTGTTTTCGACAGAGAGATAATAACAGATAATTGGGAGACGGAGATATTGGATGGAACTATGGCCAATCCTATCCCGTAATTTCTAAAGGATCACACACACACGCACGCACGCACACACGTACGTACTCACAGTATGTGTGTGTGTGTGTGTGTGTGTGTGTGTGTGTGTGTGTGTGTGTGTGTGTGTGTGTGTGTTTTGAGTGTTTGTGTGAGTGTGTGTGTGTGTGTGTGTGTGTGTGTGTGTGTGTGTGTGTGTGTGTGTGTGTGTGTGTGTGTGTGTGTGTGTGTGTGTGTGATTTTGCTGGTGAAGGCCCTAATACATTTGTAAACAATATAATAATGTATTATAATGCTTGGATATTTAAAAAACGTAAGCCTATACTTCGTTTTGTACCATTGCAAAGACCTCTGCCAAGTGAGACAAACACACCCGACAAATAAAATCAAACGAACTCAAAATATGCCAGCAATAAGAAAGAACTATAGAACGAACACACACACACACACACACACAACACACACACACACCACACACACACACACACACAAACACACACACACAAACACGCGCGCGCGCGCACATACGCACGCACGCACGCACGCACATACACGTACGCACACGCACACACACACGCCCACGCACGCACGCACGCACGCAGGCACGCAGGCACGCACGCACTCACGCACGCACGCACGCACGCACGCACGCACGCACGCGCACACACACACACACCACACACACACACACACACACACACACACACACACACACAAGCAAGCAAGACGTAAATGAAATTCGCGGCCATGTAAAGTCGGTAAAGTCCCAAAACGTAAAGTCACAGAACCGAGATAGAAAAACAAAACAAATATCTCACCCTAAGAAGAAAAACAAAGAAACCAAAAGAAACACCACCAACAACACCACCAACAACAGCAACAAAAACACCAGCACAGGTCTTGACGCCAAGAACAACACGCTAACGAGAAACGTAGACCAACTCACGGTGAAACAGAGACAGTCGCAGCAGACGGCATCGCTTGTTGACAGTGGCTGCTGCCATGGCGAAAGAAATCGTTGCAGCGAGTCAACACCCCCGATTCCTCACATCACACAAAGACACTAATCTTCCACAAACGGTGACAGTGCAGCATCCCGACCCTTTCAATTCCGCGCATCGCTCGAGGTGTGAGGCCAGTGTCTGGTCTGATCTGCTCGCGCTGGGCACCTGGCTGACCGCTCAACTCTATAGCTGAGAAAAGCTGCCTGCGGGTCCGCAGCCAAGATACCAGTCTCACCTCGCCGTTATGTTCCAGCTGTCTGGCCAGGGCATCATGGTCAGCAGCTGGTTGTAACGTCCCATCGACCGCACAGGCTTACACCAGGATGAGTTAGTTAGTGCTTCGATTTTCACGTCCCGTAAACAGCACAGGCTTACACCAGGATGAGTTAGTTAGTGCTTCGATTTTCACGTCCCGTAAACAGCACAGGGTCACACCGGGATGAGTTAGTGCTTCGATTTTCACGTCCCGTAAACAGCAAAGGGTCACACCAGGATGAGTTAGTGCTTCGATTTTCACGTCCTGCAAACAGCGCAGGGTCACACCAGGATGAGTTAGTTTGGTTAGTCAATTCTTGGATTTTTACCTCCTGCCAACCTCACAGGGTCACGCGAGGATGTTAGTTAGTTAGTCAGTGCTTGGATTTTCACGTCTCGTCAATCACACAGGGTCACACGAGGATGAGTTAGTTAGTCAGTGCTTGGATTTTTACGTCCCGTACACGGTCAATTCAGGGCGAATCACGCATTTACAGCTATTCCACACCAGATGGAAATGCAAATGTCCAAAAATTCAAGTAACAAGCTGGCTCCCAGTTCTACACACAGCACAATCAATCAACGAGTCTAGCCATGTGTTACCGGTCCAGCTGTCGACCCATGTACATGCGCCGAGTCTACTGGACACGATGGGACTGCACCGGGCCAAGAAGCATAAGCACACAAATACAAAAGAGTGAACATGAACGTCTCTGATGATTTAAAAGCAAAGTTTTCGCTCGATGGCAAGAACACGTTCAGCACATGCAACACCTTGAGCGCTGCTTTTTTGCCTGGGAACACAACTGATTGCACTTTACATTTCAGCAACACCGAAATCTGGTTTTAACATTTTACTGAAGACTGTTTTCCTACCACAACTTGTTTCCAATAACTCATAACTTTCAGTATATTTTCATTATTTGTAAAATGTTTTAAGCCAGGTGTGTCGTACTCAATACCTAATTCTTCTTCCAAATGTAGCCACTTTGTTAATCTTTTGCGGAAGAATCCAACTGCACTTTACACTTCAACAGCAGCGAAATACGGTTTCAACGTTTTTATCTGAAGGCTGTTTTCCTAGCACAGCTTTTTTCCAATAGCTTATTACTAGCAACATGTTCTCATTATTTGTAAAACGCTTTGAACCTGGGGTTTCATACTCAGTGCCTAATTCTTCTGCTTAATGTAACCGCTTTGTTCATCTTAAGTGGAAAAGTCCAATTGCTCAGTTACCTGGATTTACCAGAGAGCAGCTGACAGAGCATGCAGAGTTACCCGGTCATACCGGTGAACACATTCTGTCAGTGTTGTCATGTTAACTCGCAATCAGCAAAAGTTTCCGTACTCTTCTTCTAGTTTTCAACCGCTTAGGATCTTTAGTGTGTTAGCAACCAAAAGCATACGGGTCCAACCTGCTTATTTTTCTTTTCTCAGTAAATTCAGATGCACAGCGGACAGTTTGGATCTGAACAAGGACTAAAACCTGGACCTCAAATAACAATGAAACACGACGTCGTCGGCGACCGCTTCGAACCTCACGAGTCGGCTTACAATGAGTTTGATTTTTTAATAGATTTTATCAACTTTAATTCGTTTAGGCCTAGGCATCTTCTGTAGAATAAAAATCACACTGCTACTATTTGAAGATTTTGAATGAAACGTGAAAAACAAGTCATTTTGACAGCAGTTGAACGAAAACATCACTCAGTACTGAAATTCCGTATTCATGCAACTGTTCCAAACTTCAGATTTGAGTATAAATGATGAAACGTTGTCATATGATTCTATACACCTACATATTTTACGAACAGGTATTTTGATCTGCTTAGCTTCCTTCCTGGCCGCGAATTCACCCACCACCACCACCACCACCACTACCACCACCAAAGAATATAAATATAGCCTCGAGAAGATGCTACGGAAATGGAAAACGTCCTTTCAGAGAACTTTCCTGCGCTTGAAAATGTACGAACAGTCGGAATTTAACCAGGATGTTATATGACGACCAGGGGACAAATCGACAGAACTTTTCGAAAGACGTCATACTATGTCAGTTGATCTATAGGCAAAATAGTGGGCAGCACTTTGCGAAAGACGTCAAAGATGATCGACCTACAGGTAAATCGGCAACACTTTGCGAAAGACGCCACATGACAATTCTATTAAGCAAATCGGCAACACTTTGCAAAAGACGACACATGACAATTCTTATAAGTAAATGGGCAACACTTTGCGAAATACGTCATACCACAATTCCTATAGGCGAATGGATTGCGAAAAAGAAAAAAGAAAAAAAGAAAAAAGTCATATGGCAAGTAATTCCGACAGGCTAATTCATAATTATGACGATCGATCCATGCACAACACTTTGTGAAAGAGTCATATGGCGATTGACCTACGGGGAAACGGGCAACACTTTGTGAAACAGTCATATGGCGACTGACCTATGGGGAACCGGGCAACAGTTTGTGAAATATGTCATACAGCGATTGACCTATGGGGAAACAGGCAACACTTGGTGAAAGATGTCATACGGCGATTGACCTATGGGGAAACAGGCAACACTTTGTGAAAGATATATGACAATTCCTATTGACAAATGGACAACACTTTGCGAAAGCTGTCATATGACAATGTCTATAGGCAACTGGGAAACACTTTTCTAAAGATGTAACATGACGATCGATCTATGGGCAACACTTTGCGAAAAATGTCATATGATCATCGAGCTGTGGGCAAACGGGCAACACTTTGCCAAGACGTCACATGACGCTCTGTAGGCAAACAGGCAGCACATTGCCTAAAACGTCCTCTGGAAACACAAAGCCATGGTGTAGCAGACCATAGTGTTGAATGTGCACACGCATTTCCATAAGCGACTGTCACAGTATCAGTGAAACTCCTTAAGGTCCAGCAAACGTCCAAGGTCGTATCGTTGCGAAACACAAGGCATCAATCATAAACGGCAGTCTGATTCACCGCTACTTTGCGCTGGAAAACAAATAGAGTTGAATGAACCAGGAGGGCAGAAAATAAGCACATTTTGTGGCAGGAGGCAGGCATACAAAGCTATATTATGACCTACGCTGGCAGGAGGCCAAGCATACAAGGCTTCTACTTCTGACCTACGCCTGAAAGTAATTAAAAGAGGGGAACCTCTGACGGCTCCGTGTTCTTGAGCAGCGGTGGGGGTCTTTAACTTAGCGTCTGTCAGTCAGTGCCCGTCCACTCAGCTCCGGACCGGCAGTCCGGACTGACCCCAGTGCCCGTCCACGGAGCACTAAGTAATAATTCATGTCTGCCAGTCGCAGGCTGCATGGTCACAGCTCCTGCAAACTGCTGCTGGACGCGGTCATCAAACGCGACTTACAGCTATATCACATGTCTGTTGTGAGTCCAAACCTGTCCAGGGAATACTGACGAGTGTAACACCCATCAGCAGCTCAGTGCGGTTATGAAACACAAGTCAGAAAGTGTCAGTGACGGCAAAAGGCTAGCTGGCGCCTTTTCCTGTGTGTTTTGCCTTTCGCTGTCGGAAAGTGATCACTTTTCTGCGCGACTACCGCGAAATGAGAGACTCGCTGTTTCACAGCACAGGAGAATAATCAATCTCAAGGCCATTACGATATGACCGGTAAAGCCCCCCCCCCCCCTCGCCCCCCACCACCCTCCACCCCATCTCACCCCCCCCCCCCCCACACACACACACACCATCGCCACCACAGCCACCACCAAGAACAACAACAACATTGCCCAGTGTAAGCCAAAGATGCAACCTGGCGTGGCTTGTTGTTACTTGCTTCGGTACTGTACCGAACTGACTTTTCTATAAGAGGTGGAAGTCGCCATTATATATTGTGCCGCTGGTGTTACATTCATGACTATGTCCATAGTGGCAAACATTATAGTATATCCATAGGCATAAACAATCAAACTACAGTTCACTGAGAAAGTTTCCAAGAAAACGTTTTTTGTTTTGCTTTGTTTTTATCACAAAGGAGTGCTGCTGTTGTTTTTAGTTACTCTAAAATCCAAATTAGAGGTCGAGAATGTTACAAGCCACTCTGGCATTATGTGTTCTAATTGCATGATTTTCAGACATCATGTATACAATCTCCGTTTTATTACGGCAAAAACTAGCCGTCAAAATATCAGAGCATTCTATCAACACCGCACCAACATAGCCTGCACTTCGCGTTTGTTCGGTATGAATGGCATGGTCGTAACCACGCAAAAGTCGGATCGGTTTAGATGCTGCTTTCTCTGCAACTGTCACGGATGCAAGCAGTCTAACGGGTTGCAATGTTGAAACTCCACTATGTCTATGCATGGCACATCCAAGTTTGGATTTCCCTTCCTTTGGTGATTCAGAAAAAACTATTTTGCAGCCAAATAGTTGCAGGTATGCAGCATACGATTCGTCGCTGGCTTCCGAAACATTTTTTCATCGTCAGTTAGCAACAAAATGTAATACGCATTCTTAACTAGCAATTACGTTGCGGCACTACGAATGATGCTTTTTTTTTTCTACGCTAAAGGTAGGAAAGAAAGAAAGAAAGACAAAGAGGGACAAGAGAAATACAAAAATTCAGATGGAAAGAAATGAGAAGAAAAGACAAGACAAAAATAGAAGTAAGAAACCAAGAAATGTTTCAAAACTGGTGATAGGAAAAAACAGAAGATGGAAAGAAGGAAGGAAGGGGAGAAAGAAGAACAGGCAAAAACAGAAGAAGAAAAAGAGCGAAGGAGAATGGTGACAGGGGGGAAGAAAAAAAGAAAGAAAGAAAAGAAAGAAAGAAAGAAAGAAAGAAAGAAAAAGAGCGAAGGAGAATGGTGACAGGGGAAAAAAGAAAGAAAAAAAGAAAAAAAGAAAAAAAGAAATTGAATGAACAGAAATTAATTCAG
>JABMCL010001475.1:252500-257500 GCA_018857735.1 Alviniconcha marisindica | reverse complement strand
GCTACTATCCTTGAGTACTAATGTTTTCAAGTTCAAGTTCTCTCTCTCTCTCTCTCTCTCTCTCTCTCTCTCTCTCTCTCTCTCTCTCTCTCTAAAGACTGGCTGTTAGACAGGTCCAAATGGACCTAACGCTACTATTCTTGAATATTAAAGTTTTCAAGTTCTCTCTGTCTCTGTCTCTGTCTCTCTCACTCTCTCCTCTCTCTCTCTCTCTCTCTCTCTCTCTCTCTCTCTCTCTCTCTCTCTCTCTCTCTCTCTCTCTCTCTCTCTCAGCTTTTGTTGTTGGCTGAGAACACTTCAACACGTTTGAATGCTTATAATTATTCCTTTCTTTTGCGTGTTTTCGCTTACTTCCTTTGGATAAATATTTCTACGTCCACCAGGTCTTTCATTCTGCAGGACACACAGGAGAGTGAGCAGTTTGGCGGGCCATTACTGTCGAGACATAAGGTAACTAGATTAAGTAGCTTAACTGGAAGAGAGGGGAGGGGAGGTGGATGGAAAGTAAAACATTACAGACCGGCAACACTTTGATTCGATTGATCCACTTGAGAACTAGTTCTGCCATACTTCTGAAATTCTCTGAGAGGGAGGAAGACAGCAGCCGTTCAGGGGAGTGGAAGCAGCTGAGAGGGAGAGAGGGAAAGAAGTAACATAAAGAGGTTTGGGGTTGGGTGGGGGAACACATGCAACTGAAAACAAAAAGCGATAAGCTAAGCCCAAATTGTCCAAGGACGTAGAAACACATGGAAGCCTGGCCCATTTTGGCAATTGGAAAATTACTTCAAACGCAGCCACCCTCACCACTACCCCCACACACCTCTCTCCTCCCCCCACATCTCCCCAAAAATGCATGATTACTGGTCTCAGGCGAGTGACACACGCGCACACTTTAAAACAAGCCTTTCCCCACAGTTATAGACAGAGATCAGAAAGGAAAAAGGGGTGCAAGTAAAATAATGATCTCTCAGGGGAAAACCCCAAGTCCCACTGCATCCATCGACCTTTCATTTGTGAGAGGAAAAAGGTTGCTGTGACAGACACCTGCTTGTAGGAGGCGGGAATTTGCCCTGAATCAGAACCAACAACGTTCCCAGAGCCGGTCTGATTAAGCCAGTGCTGTCTGGAAAAATAGTGTGGACGTCTTCGTCAACAAGTCTGACTGTGTGCATTGTTCGTTTATTTGTTTGTTTGATGTGTGTGTGTGTGTGTGTGTGTGTGTGTGTGTTGTGGTGTGTGTGTGTGTGTGTGTGTTGTGTGTGTGTGTGTGTGTGTGTGTGTGTGTGTGTGTGTGTGTGTGTGTGTGTGGTGTGTGTGTGTGTGTGTGTGTGTGTGTGTGTGTGTGTGTGTGTGTGGTGTGTGTGTGTGTGTGTGTGTGTGTGTGTGTGTGTGTGTGTGTGTGTGTGTGTGTGTGTGTGTGTGGTGTGTGTGTGTGTGTGTGTGTGTGTGTGTGTGTGTGTGTGTGTGTGTGTGTGTTTTGTGTGTGGTGTGTGTGTGTGTGTGTGTGTGTGTGTGTGTGTGTGTGTGTGGTGTGTGTGTGTGTGTGTGTGTGTGTGTGTGTGTGGTTGGTGTGTGTGTGTGTGTGTGTGTGTGTGTGTGTGTGGTGGTGGTGGTGTGTGTGTGTGTGTGTGTGTGTGTGTGTGTGTGTGTGGGGTGTGGTGTGTGTGTGTGTGTGTGTGTGTGTTGTGTGTGGTGTGTGTTGCGTACCCGAAGCTGTATCACACAGTTATAGTTCCTCGATGCCAAACATTAATCCAGCCCCCCTTTTGTCTTGTTTTGCGTGGTCTCCATAGACAACAAATCTTTTCACCAAGCTATAGCAGGCGGCAAACTCAACACACATTTGAGTCACTTCCGTCACAATGCACAAGCTCAGTGTGGACAACGACGCCCGGTCATTTTGTTGTTGCTGTTTTTAGTTTTGTTGTTTATGTTTTTGTTCTTGCTGTTTTGGATGGAGGGGTCTGTAAAGTCCTCTGTGTACAACAGCAAATTCGATTACGTTCACATGCGAGTGTTCCAGTTACAATCGCCACGAAACAGTACGAGCCCAAAAGAAATTACTAATCTGATCACATGGAAAAACCCGGTTTGGTGGGTGGGTATTCCCTCGAATCAAATCAGCTATCGGCACAGAGAGACAGACAGAGAGAGAGAGAGAGAGAGAGAGAGAGAGAGAGAGAGAGAGAGAGAGAGAGAGAGAGAGAGGAGAGAGAGAGAGAGAGAGAGAGAGAGAGAGACGACAGACAGACAGACAGACAGACAGACAAACAGACAGACAGCGAGAGAGAGAGAGAGAGAGAGAGAGAGAGAGAGAGAGAGAGAGAGAGAGAGAGAGAGAGAGAGAGAGAGAGAGAGAGAGAGAGAAAGAGAGAGAGAGAGAAGACAGACAGACAGAGCACGAGAGAGAGAGGAGGAGAGAGAGAGAGAGAGAGAGGAGAGAGAGAGAGAGAGAGAGAGAGAGAGAGAGAGAGAGAGAGAGCAGAAGGCGACGATTCCATTGAATGGCACGAGATGATTAACTTCCGTCAAAAAGGCCACGCTTCTGTGGAGACAGGCCGAGGTCTTGGAAGTCCTAACCGCACTACACGGACTAGGACAGACCATGCACCAGTCGAGAGGGCTGTAAAAGCGCGCATTCCCTAGGCAAACACACACACGGCAATGAGGCAACGTAAAAACCCAGAGGCTGGACTGGAAATTCCTCTATCATTCTCAGAAGGAATCCTTTTACGTACAGCACCTTGTGAAGAGAGAGAGAGGGAGAGGGAGAGAGAGAGAGAGAGAGAGAGAGAGAGAGAGAGAGAGAGAGAGGAGAGAGAGCAGAGAGAGAGACAGAGACAGAGACAGAAGACAGAGACAGAGACAGAGAGACACACAGAGAGCGTACCCCTCAGACTTTGAACTAAATATTATCTCATACATGGTGATGGAGTGGAAGACATTGCTTTCACTGAAGCAGACTTTTGGTTTAAAGTTGCTAGGCACGACGGCGCATGCAATTTTTGCGTAACGCGCTCAGGTGGAGACAAATAATGAAACGTTTGATATGATCTGGTTTAAATGCATAGATGAGAGGTCATTCTCTCTATGTTAACAGAGAGACTTGCGTTTTGACAAGTTTGTATTTGCCAAAGAATAGTGTTGATCCTGATTTTGTCCGGTTTTGATTTTAAGTTGTTTGACATTTTCCTTGTTTCGTCCTGATAACACCCACACACCCGACTAAGCATTAAATATCAAGCACCTGTAATAAGCAACCCGGGGCGTGGGGTTGTTCTGATGTACTGGGCTGTAACAGTTGTCGAATAAAAGTGGGTCTGCTCAGGGGAGTAAACATTGGAAAGAATTACACTATTCAACTCTGAAAACCTAACTGTGCTAGATAAAACGATGACTGAATGAAGTAATGGAGCGTCATTTTACAACTTCGTCGTTGAAGATGGTGTTCGAGGATGTCTGTGTATTTGGATGGCATCTTTGATTTATCTGAAGGAACAAAAAATAAAAATGGAAAGTTCGAAAAACAAAAATGTTTTTTTCTTCACATTTTGGATCTCTTCTCCCGTCATGGTTCACTGGGCGTAAAACCAATTATCTTTTTGTCTAGTACTGATTCTACAGCACAGAAATTCGGATCAGCGCTTTTCCGAGTGACTTTAAAGTTTAAGAGATGGGATCAGACTACTGTGTAACTTTAAGAGATGGCAGCAGACTCCCTGGGTAACTTTAAGATTTGGGAGAAGACTCCTTGGGTAACTTTTAGAGATGGGAGCAGATTCCTGCGTAACTTTAAGAGATGGGAGAAGACTCCTTGGGTAACTTTAAGAGATGGGAGCAGATTGCCTGGGTAACTTTAAAAATTGGGAGAATACTCCCTGGGTAACTTTGAGAGATGGGAGAAAATTCCCTGGGTAACTTTAAGAGTTGGGAGCAGACTATTCTTCGGGCAAAAGAGTGACTCTGCTGTCCCCTACATTTGGTCAGGTAATTTGATGGTTTTCTGTAGACATAGCCGTAGGGGTGAATGGAATTGTCGGAAATTCTTTCCAAGAATTACTTCCGAATACATTACGATATGGTTTTATAGACAAAGTGAGAGCACACACACACACACACACACACACACACACACACACACACACACACACACACACACACACACACACACACACACATATCCACGAGGAATGTGGCATGGCTTACGCACGCATTCATACTAATCAGACTGCATACACTGTACACGTCTCTGTCTTAATGTTCTGTACGATTCCCAGAAATCCACGAGAAGATCAGCTCGAACATCGAAGTGATACAAATTTGTATAAAATAGTTAAAAGGTATTAGAACTGGGACAAATTAGAAAGACAAGTTCAGACATTATATATATATATATATATATATATATATATATATATATATTATATATATATATATATATATATAGATGGAGAGAGAGAGAGAGAGAGAGAGAGAGAGAGAGAGAGAGAGAGAGAGAGAGAGAGAGAGAGAGAGAGGTGTTGGAAACTCTGCGACGTGCTTGTAATACGACCTCAAGACTAACTCTTCCGACATGGATGCTTCTCAGTGCGAGAAAATCCCTGGTTTTATTGCAAAGCTCACGTGAGTAAGTAAATAACTTGGTGTTTTACGCCCAACATATCCCACGTGACAACAGCTTCGGGTCGTGAACATGAAAACTACCCCATCTCAAGAAAACCTCTAACACATTTCGACTTTCAAGTATCACACTGACCTGACCTGGACCAAATCGGTGTGACTGTTACGTAGGGTGGAAAACCCCATACGGGCCGTGAGGTCCCTGGGTGGAAATCTCTCTCCCCCCCCCCTTTCGCCCCCCCCCCCCTTCTTAGCCGCTCCCTCGAGGAAAAAAATACCGTTCTCAAAGGATCAGTTCAAGTACTTCATTATTCCATATAAAGAAAAATGTGGGTGATACACGTGGATAACAAACAAACAAACAAAAAATATACATGTAT
>JABMCL010001475.1:235000-250000 GCA_018857735.1 Alviniconcha marisindica | reverse complement strand
GGATTCAAGTCACGGGACATGACGTTTCTCTGACGTAGACCGGCACGGAGGATACAGGGGAAAGGATTCAAGTCACGGGACATGACGTTTCTCTGACGTAGACCGGCACGGAGGATACAGGGGAAAGGATTCAAGTCACGGGACATGACGTTTCTCTGACGTAGACCGGCACGGAGGATACAGGGGAAAGGATTCAAGTCACGGGACATGACGTTTCTCTGACGTGGACCGGCACGGAGGATACAGGGGAAAGGATTCAAGTCACGGGACATGACGTTTCTCTGACGTAGACCGGCACGGAGGATACAGGGGAAAGGATTCAAGTCACGGGACATGACGTTTCTCTGACGTAGACCGGCACGGAGGATACAGGGGAACGGGATTCAAGTCACGGGACATGACGTTTCTCTGACGTAGACCGGCACGGAGGATACAGGGGAAAGGATTCAAGTCACGGGACATGACGTTTCTCTGACGTGGACCGGCACGGAGGATACAGGGGAAAGGGATTCAAGTCACGGGACATGACGTTTCTCTGACGTAGACCGGCACGGAGGATACAGGGGAAAGGGATTCAAATCACGGGACATGACGTTTCTCTGACGTAGACCGGCACGGAGGATACAGGGGAAAGGGATTCAAGTCACGGGACATGACGTTTCTCTGACGTGGACCAGCACGGAGGATACAGGGGAAAGGGATTCAAGTCACGGGACATGACGTTTCTCTGACGTGGACCAGCAAGGAGGATACAGGGGAAAGGGATTCAAGTCACGGGACATGACGTTTCTCTAACCTGGATCGACACGGAGGATACAGAGAAAAGGTTCCGAGTCACGGGACATGACGTGTTTTAGTTTTGTTTGTTTCGTGTGTATGCGCGCGCGCAGACAACCACGCACGCAACATGAGGCGCGTCCGCCATGGATAAAACAAAAAGGGGGCCGTCTCGATTGAGACGGTTTGGGTTGTATTTGTGCATGCATAAGCAACGAGGGCGGTTATAAAAACTAAAACTAAAAAAACGACTGATATAACTTGAGGGGTCTGTTACAAACTTACTGCCATAGTAGCCCCAACGAAAAACTGTTCGTTAGCTGACAAGGTTTCGACACATATGGCGTAATCAGTTATTACAGTGACTGGAGGAAGTATGTCGTAAACCAGAGCTTGGAGTTTGGACGCGTCACTGACGCGGACCACCGCACCACTTCAGTCACACCCTCTCTGGGTCTAGGCGCTTGCTAGGCTGCAAAGCCATCACTCTTTGTGAATAAAGAAGAGAAGAAGAAGAAAAAATGTTAAATGTTTCCATTCTTAGTGAAAGAAGGAAAAAGATGGCAGTATTAGTAATCAACGACATGAAAATCAAGGTGCAAGTTTTTTGGGTTGCTGAAGCCAGTTCAAGAAGAACAAAGTCAAATGTGTCCATTCTTGGTGAAAGAAAGAAGAAGGTGGAAGAATAAGTAATCAACGACACGAAGAGCAAAGTACAAGCTTTTCGATACGAGTTGTAGGAGCCAGTTCAAAAACAAAGTCAAATGTCTCTATTCTTGGTGAAAAGAAAGAAGGAGATGGAAGTAATCAACGACACGAAAAGTACGGTACAAGCTTTTCGACAGGAGCTGTTGAAGCCAGTTCAAGAACAAAGTCAAATGTCTCCATTCTTGGTGAAAGAAAGAAGAAGGTGGAAGAATAAGTAATCAACGACACGAAGAGCAAAGTACAAGCTTTTCGATACGAGCTGTTGAAGCCAGTTCAAGAACAAAGTCAAATGTCTCCATTCTTGGTGAAAGAAAGAAGAAAATGGAAGTATAAGTAACCAACGACACGAAGATCACAGTACAAGCTTTTCGATACGAGTTGCTGAAGCCAGTTCAGTGGGTCTGCAAGACGATTCTGATTCCTTCTCCTTAGAATGCAAAGAACTAACAACTGACAAGCGCCCGTTCTAGCGACTCTGTTGTCATTTCATGTTATGTTCTAAAACAACCCATGAATATTCACACACCACAGGATTCTATTGGCTCGACAGTAAGAAACAAGTCTCTCCACAGTTTGGAAACAAAGCTCAGGAGCTGTGTGAAAGTCGAGATGGCCGTCCTGGCCTCCCCGTCACTAATAGTCCTTAATATTATGGTCTATGTGGACTTAAAGCGACACTGAACTTGGGGGGAAATGCACATGCCGCATAAATAATCCTACAAACCAAAGCTCGGCACAGTATCCACAGCCAGTCAAATGGAACGACGAGCAAGTAAAACTGTGTTATTTATGTCGATACCAGCGATATATTATGATCTTGTGTGGATTAACTGCTGAGGACACGAAGCCAGGCTAATAGTTACAGCTCCATTCCCTGTGATCTGCAATGATGCTGATGATGGGAAGCTGAGTGGCTGGGATAATTACTAATCCCAGGGAACGGAGGCGATCAGGATGAAGGCCAACGAGTGTGTGGGCGAGGCGAGGCAGTAATTAGTCGATGCCATTAGCGGGGCTGTATTCTCTACACGCCTACATAAAGTCTGACCATGACCTTTGCTCTGATAATTATGACCTAGCTACGAGGCTGAGTGGGCGTCAGAAAGCAATTACTTACTTGACCGTGACCGCGACGTCAACTTTTGTTAAAGATGCAAGTACTGCCATTTCAGAAAAGCAACCACAGAAAAGAGTATTGAAAACTCAGGTCGGGAGAAGTTGTAATCTACATCCAAAACAGCAGAGGCAGCGGAAATCAACTTTGGTTACAGGGTCGGGTGGACGGGGTGGGGAGAAGGCTATTGGGAGGCGGTGGAGGGGGGGGGGGGGGGGGGGGGGGGGAGTGGACGTAAAATGATTACAGGGACCGAGAGCATGAGGAGGTCATGGCGATACTTGCTCTGTGAAGAAGTAGAGAACAAAACAGAGAGGCGCGCGGAAGGGAGGGGGTATGGGAGAAGATAATAAGTATTAGGGGTGAGAGAGGACAGAACAAATAACGAAAGAGAGGTTAGAAAATACTGATAAGATTTGTTGTTGTTTTTGTTGTTTTAATGTCCCATCAAGCGCCCAGGACGATTCACACGTTCAAATTTCTTCTTACCCCAGGTCAAAACGAGTCCCTAAATCACGAGCAAAACGCTGGACCACAGCTTCGCACACAACATAGCCAACGGCAAACGGAATCAAGTCAAAACCGGTCAACAACAAGCACATCTTAATATTTACATTTCACCTAAAACTAAAGTAGTAACGCGCACACACACACACACACACACACACACACACACACACACACACACACACACACACACACAACACACACACACACCACACACACACACACACACACACACACAACACACAAACAAACAAAAAAGAGAAGAAGAAGACAAAATTAACGAAGAAAATGAGAAGAACAGGAGAAGAAAACTCAGCGGGTGCATGCATAAATTGTTCGATTCGTCTCTCTGTGGGCCAGAGCATAAACTGTTGAAACGGCTTCAAATCAGTCCTTGACTACGATTTAACCAGTGGCAGCTGCTGGGTCTTAAACCGCAACCGCAACCGATAAAAACCGCCCAGGATTTCCAGCCCCTCTCAAGGAGACAAAGCCATCGCAGCCAAAGTCTAGACATCACGGGCGACAACTCGGCGCGAGGGGAGACAACCCACCGGCTATTAGGAGGCGCGAAGCGTTTAGTCCTTGAGAGATGACACAGTCGTCGTAAACCAGCGGCACAGGCCATCAACCAGGAACTGGAGATGCAGTATAATTGACCAAAGATATATCAGAAAGAAAAAATATATATTACCTGGTAGAAATTCAACAAATCTGTCGCCCTCGTAACGATAGAGATTTTTAACATAATGTCATCTCGACGAAATATAAATGGTTGTTGAAACCCTGCTCGGACACGTAACATGGAATGTTTAGCTATCAGTTTATGTTGACATTTGATATGACGACAAGGACGAAGACGATGAAGACGATGATGATGACTATTACCTTATTAAGCAAGACGAAACTGATGAGGTAGATGCAGGTGATGATGAAGAAGACGAGGACTATGGTAATGGCCATGTCGGCAAAAATTACGACTTTGACGATTATTACAAAACGTATCGAATTTGTCAATATGCCACATAACATTTTGCGACAAAATTGATTCTATAACCGTTCGTACTTGCACAGCTATTCAGGTAGTCGAAATAACTCACATATACGTTTTAAACAGTTTATGTTTTAAACAGTTATTTTCTTTCTTCAACATATGGGTAGTACAGGTGCATGATCTTTTATTAAACAACAACAATGCAGTTTTTGTTATAATGTTTGCATTGAGCCTGTTCTGAAGAGGGAGAGAGAGTGTACCTATATTGAAGACTCACAATAACAACTGACGCTAAATGCCACACTGAAGCTTCAAATTAAACTACACCTTAATGAAATAGATAAACAAAGCGTGAAATTTAATTACACCCTACAGAAGATGCATCTTCGATGGAGTTTATGTACTTTGTATTTTTACTCGCATGCCAAGTGAGAGTTATCGTAAATAATTCAAATCTTTGTCGCTGTGTTCATTTGACGTATTTCGAGCGTTAACTGACTCCCCTTGGTTGTTAGAAATTATACTCTGTGGAAATGCGTTCTTTACGTTAACGCTTTAGCGTTCCAAACTGATTTTGCAGCTAATATGTTTTTTCTAACTCTCATTTCGTCATCGCGTGCTTGGATGAAACTTGTCATGTGAAATTCATAGGCCATGTCACGCGATATTCAAAAAGCCATATCAGCGTTTTGAGACGTGGTGAAAATCAAGAACCGGCACAGTTCATTACTTCCAGTTGGCACATTTCAACATCTGTGTTCGAAAATTAAGAACCTACGGAAGAATCATGGCTGTACCCAGTTGCGTATCTATCCTTTTGTTGATCTATTGGATTCACCTTTTCCCTTTATTCCTATAAAGCATCCATGCATTATCTGCATTATTTGTGATGCTAGAAGGCATAACTGAAAAGAAGGATACTGAGTTCTTGAAAACTGGTCTTGTGAAAGGTGCTAGGTACAAGGAAAGGAAAAGAGGAAGAAGGTCAAGCCTTAATTATGAGCAAAGCTACAGAAGGAAATATACAATTCCCGTTTCATTATACATCACATTTGAGTTTACAATTCCAATTCTCTCTCTCTCTCTCTCTCTCTCTCTCTCTCTCTCTCTCTCTCTCTCTCTCTCTCTCTCTCTCTCCACCCTCTCTGTCTCTGTCTGTCTGTCTGTCTGTCTCTGCCTGTATGCTGTCTGCCTGTAACAATAACAATAATAACAATACACTTTATTAATCCCAGTGGGAAATTAAAGCTGTCGTTCGATCGCACAACGAAGAACATATTTCAATAATTCTAAATCATGAACCACACGCACATACACACTCTTAGACATACGCCCCCTTTCTCTCAACCTGCATACACTAATACTTAGTGTATGCTCTCTCTGTCTCTGTCTCTCTCTCGCTCTATCTCTCCGCTCGCGAGTGCGAGCGCGTGTGTGTGTGTGTGAGCGCGTGTGTGCGTGTTTGCGTGCGCGTGCACACACACACACACACACACACACACACACACACACACACACACACACACACACACATTCACACGGAGTATATATATATATATATATAATATTACTTAATACATATATATATATACTCATGCGAGGGTGAGAGACAGCAAACACGCGCACACACGCGCGCACGCACGCACGCACGCATACCCCCCCCCCCCCCCCCACACACACACACACTCGCAAACGTACGCGAACACAAGACGAGAAAAGAAAGAATGGAAAACAAAATTCGCGCAGTCAAGGATCGGACTGACATGACAAAAACGGGAAACAGAACGGCACAGCCAACGAACGGAAAGATTTCAAAACAAAAACACATCCCCTCGATCCACAAGAACCAAAAACATACATCACAAAAACACCTACAGCCTGAACTTCAAATGGGAGCTGGCAATTACGCGAAATCGGTGCCAAGTTCGCGATTCCGGCTGAGAAGCCAGGCTGATGTTGACTCAGGACGTGTGATCGGCCTCTAATTACCCATTAATGTTTCCCGCCTTCTGCAGGGGTGTGTCCAGCTTCATGCTGAGCAGTTTGGGATTTATTTATTTTTAAAGCCAGAATTTTGTTGGCAGTTTGGGATAAAAATGCCAGATTTTTTCTTTTCTTTTTTAACATCAATTCCAGCATGTTCTCGTTTTATTTTCTTTGATTTATTTTCTCTGGCAGAATTCTCAGGAGTCTCGTTTCGGTGATGGCTGATGTTGGAGTAAGCCGGTGCGTGCGTTGTAGGCTTTGATGTGCGGGTACCTGTTTCAATCAGTTCTGTTTGAACGTGTGTTGTTTCAGTTAATGTGTCTGCGTCACAAATCGCCTCTGGTTCCACACACGACGACCAGGTGAAGACTCGGGCCATCACAGCTGCGTTTTGGTCTGATGGTGGGCATTCTGATGCGATCGACAGACACTTGGCGCGACGTCCTGACGTCAGCTAACACGTACGCAATGATCGAGATGTACGGATGTCAACTGATAGACAATCAGTGGGATGTATGGATGCCAACTGCCAATCAGCGGGATGTATGGATGTCAAATCGGTGGGATGTATGGATGTCAACTGACAGACACTCAATGAGATGTACAGACGTCTACTGACAGACACTCAATGTACAGATGTCAACTGACAAACACTTAATATACAGAGGTCTACTGACAGAAACTAATTGTACAGATGTCAACTGAGAGACTCAATGAGATGCACAGAGGTCAACTGCCAGACACTCAGTGAGATGTACAAACGTCTACTGACAGACACTCAATGTACAGACGTCAACTGACAAGCACTCAACGCACACACGTCAACTGACAGACACTCAGTGTACAGACGTTAACTGACAGACAGTCAATGTACAGACGTCAACTGACAGACATCCAAAGAGATATACAGACGCCAACTAACAGACACTCAATGAGATGCTCAGACATCAACTGACAGACATACTACTGACAGATAATCAATGAGGTGTACAGACGTCTACTGACAGATACTCAATGAGATGTCAACTGACAAACACTCAACGTACAGACGTCAACTGACAAACATTCAATGTACAGACGTTAACTGACAGACAATCATTGTACAGACGCCAATTGACAGACATTCATTGTACAGACGCCAATTGACAGACATTCATTGTACAGACGTCAACTGTCATTCAATGAGATGTACAGGCGTCAACTGACAGATACTTAATGTACAAACGTCAACTGACAGACATTCACTGAGATATACAGACGTCAACTGACAGATACTCAATGAGATGTTCAGACATCAACTGACAGACACCCAACGTACAGACGTCAACGCACAGACATTCAGTGAGATCTGTGCAGGTTTTGATCCTATAAGCTGTACCGACCGAGAAAAACAAAAACAGAAAACAAACAAACACAAAAACACCAACAACAGATATCTCCTTTTTTTATCCACAACAGGCTCGGCAAGAAGACCTTGCGGTGTCATCAACCAGACATTGCGCAAAGGCTGTAATCCTTCCCGAATCGATCGGCCGATGCCAGTTACAGTTCAGCTCACTCAGGGAGAGAGTCTGAAGTCTGAGAGGTGCAATCGCTGAATGGCAGCTAGAGCAAACTCACAGGTGTCTTCAGCTCTCGCCTTGATCAAACAGGCGAAATTAAAACTCAGCATAGGTTAAGGGGTGTGGGTGAGATCCAAGCTAGGCAAACCTCTTTGCTAACGAGGAAGAAGGAAACGAAGGAATCATCTTGGACGCTTGTATTGTCGCTGTCCAAACACTGAGCGATATGCAGCCCGCTGGCTACATGCTCAAGAACAGCTAAGCCGTACGCATGCGAATTGTGCACGATATGGTTTCTTTGTTGCACTGTGGAAATCAACACGCGCGCGCACGCACACACACACGCGCGCGCACGCACACACACACGCGCGCGCACGCACACACACACGCGCGCACACACACACGCACGCACGCACACGCACGCACGCGCGCGAATGCGATGTGCTTTAGGTGTTGTGTATGTGAGTTGTGTGTGTGTGTGTGTGTGTGTGTGTGTGTGTGTGTGTGTGTGTGTGTGTGTGGTGTGTGTGTGTGTGTGTGTGTGTGTTAAAAAACACACACCATAATTATGAAAATCTCTGCTTGAATTATATAATAACAGATGACACACTCCACAGTCCCACCTCAGCTGTCTGAGGACTGGTAATCCAACTGAACAAAGCAGGGGTAAATTGCATTACAGATGGGGGCACCAAGCTGAAAGGAAGACGTCGATCAAGTTGTCCAATGAATGCTACAATTCAATATTTGACGAACAAACCATGGGCATTTAGCAGCTGATGCAAATAAGGACACACGCACTTTCGCGTGGATTGGGGTGTTATTCTAAGACTGTAGAGAAGAGAAAAGCCGACAATCCTCAAGTTTTTGACGCCTGGTTATATATGCATATAAAGTTCAATTATTTTTTTTTAGTGTTATTGTGCGTGATTTCTCGAAGAAATCTCTACTTGCCCCGTTCAAACACAGAAGACTAGAGAGAAAATACGTTGCATATTGGATCTGGTCTTAGGCAAAATGCGTAAAATGAAAAGGATTCCAGAATAGTTTGGGTAAATAATAGAAGTATATACATCTACTAGCGATCACGATTGTACCTATGAACCACATCCCCAGCCTCTACGAAACGCAAAAGCACAGAAAGAAAACTAAGTAGAAGGTATTCTTCAACCCCCACCACCACCACCCCCACCCCCTACCCCACCCCAACCCTCTCTCTCTCTCTCTCCTTAAAGCGGGCATGCGCTTAAATCGTTATCCTTGTGTAGCGAAGTCTCATCATCATATCGTCATCATCATCATCTTAATCCTCTCTCTCTCTCTCTCTCTCTCTCTCTCTCTCTCTCTCTCTCTCTCTCCTGATTCTGGAACTGGTTCAAGTTTGAAGTGAGCAGAGAGGGAATGCATATAATCGTATATGTTATGGACACTGCTATCTCAGGAAGCAGTTAATTAAAAGGAAGTGCTGCGTAAACGTAGTCCATTAAAATAACAAATTAGCGGGTCTCTGGAGTAAAAAGAAGAAGAAGAGGTCTCTGATAACGTATCTGACGGCCTTGCCCTCTCTTCCCCTTCCTCAGCAACGTACATTAACCCATTAAAGTCGGGGGCAACCATAGCAGTAAAAACGCAACCGCACTAATAATCCCCCCCCCCCCCCCCCGCCCCCATCCCCTCTCTCTCTCTCTCTCTCTCTCAATGTCTCTGTCTGTCTGACTGTCTATCTGTGTCTGTGTCTGTCTCTTTGTCTGTCTCTGTCTCTGTCTGTCTCTGTCTGTCTGTCTGTCGTCAGTCTGTCTCTCACTCTTTTCTTTTTCGTGTCTGTTTAAAGAAAAATGCCAGTCTGAGCCAATTCGGCTCCCATAGTACGTGAAGCTCTCCTATGCCAACGCAGGTACGGAGGAAGATTCAGTGCTAGAAATCCCCACTTTCCCTCTCTCTCTCTCTCTCTCTCTCTCAATATGTCTGTGCCTGTCTGTGTTTGTGTCTGTCTCTCTGTCTCTCTGTGTCTGTGTGTCTGTGTGTCTGTGTGTCTGTGTGTCTGTCTGTCTCTCTCTCTCTCTCTCTCACTATGTCTCTGTCTGTCTGTCTGTCTGTCTGTCTGTCTGTCTGTCTGTCTCTCTCTCTCTCTCTCTCTCTTCTGTGTCTCTGTCCGTCTCTCTCTCTCTCTCTCTCTCTCTCTCTCTCTCTCTCTCTCTCTCTCCTCCCCTCTCCTTTTTCGTGTCTGTTTAAAGAAAATGGCCAGTTTGAGCCAATTCGGCTCCCATAGTACGTGAAGCTCTCCTGTGCCAACGCAGGCACGGAGGCAAATTCAGCGCTACAAATGAACGCTCCAGTAGACACTGATGTCCTGCAACGACGCAGTTTCCTCCTCAGCCGCTGCCCGAGAGGCCGGTCTTGCATCTCTTTAGGGAGACAGTCGAAAATTGGCGATTGCATCCTGGACACATGCATGCCAGCAGATCACTGATTGTCCATGACCAAACGCACAGCAACAATCAAGAACGTTATTCCTGAGGTCTTTATTCGGTCTTTGCTAGCTAGAAATAGCCACGTTATTACAATCTCAGCTGCCAATGATAGTTATTGTTTTCTTCGCGATTCAAGAACGAACAGGAGAGATTGTCTTTGCATGCAAGCGAGTTCATGACAGAAAGGGGGAACGAGAGAGAGAGAGGAGAGGGAGAGAGAGAGAGAGAGAGAGAGAGAGAGAGAGAGAGAGAGAGAGAGAGAGAGAGAGAGAGAGAGAGAGACTGACAGACAGACAGACAGACAGACAGATAGACAGACGGACGGACGGACGGACGGATGACGGACGGCAAGACGGACAGACAGACAGACAGACAGACAGACAGTGACAGAGACAGAGACAGAGACAGAGAGAGGACGACTTCCAGACATGATCCAGCGAGATGGAAGAGTATTAGCCAAAGAGAATGGCGAGGTCGTGCAGTTCCTTCATATCAGAGAGCGTTGCGCTATTCTGTTTTTGCGTAGAATAATCATTAGTGTTTCTTTTTTATGTCTGTCAGTGTACATACCATACCCCTTGCTGCGTACGTACCGAATTTTTCTTTCAAAAACTGATAAGGCCTCAGCAGATCTCTCTCTCTCTCTCTCTCTTCTCACACACACACACACACACATACACGCACACACGCATGTCTATGTGTAAATGTGCCAGTGTCTATATGTGTGTGTGTGCGCGCGCGTGTGTGAGTGTGTGCTGTGTCGGGGTGTGTATGCATATATTATATATATATATATATATATATATATATATATATATATATGTGTGTTGTGTGTGTGTTGTGTGTGTGTGTGTGTGTGTGTGTGTGTGTCAGTGGTGCATGTGAGTGTGATACACGTTGTGTGTTGTGTGTGGTGTGTGTGTGTGTGTGTGTGTGTGTGTGTGTGTGTGTGTGTGTGTGTGTGTGTGTGGTGCGCGCGCGCGCGCGCTCTCCCTCTCTCTCACCCCACCCATTGTGATTCTCCTGTGTATGCGAGTTATACATGTCCCTTATCTTTTAGATTAAAACGAAAGGCCTATGACCTGTACATGTACCCTTTTCATCTCACCTATGCCATTGAAACGGTAGGTAAATGGGTTAGATAAGAGAGAGAGAGAGAGAGAGAGAGAGAGAGAGAGAGAGAGAGAGAGAGAGAGAGAGAGAGAGAGAGAGAGAGAGAGAGAGAGAGAGAGAGAGAGAGAGAGAACCAGACAGTCAGACAGACAGACAGAGACAGAGAGACAGAGACAGACAGACAGACAGAGACAAATAGACACACAGACAGACAGAGACAGAGAGACCGACCGACCGACAGACAGAGACACAGAAAGAGACAGAGGCAGACAGAGATAGAAATAGCGAGCGAGCGAGAGGGAGAGAGGAGAGAGAGAAGAGAGAGAGAGAGAGAGAGAGAGAGAGAGAGAGAGAGAGAGAGAGAGAGAGAGAGAGAGAGAGAGAGAGTGAGAACCAGACAATCAGAAAGACAGACAGAGACAGAGAGACAGAGACAAATAGACACACAGACAGGCAGAGACAGAGAGACCGACCGACCGACCGACAGACAGAGACACAGAGAGAGACAGAGGCAGACAGAGATAGAGATAGCGAGCCAGAGAGAGAGAGAGGAGAGAGAGAGAGAGAGAGAGAGAGAGAGAGAGAGAGAGAGAGAGAGAGAGAGAGAGAGAGAGAGAGAGCTGTTTATTTCTCAACGGTAAGATATTACCATATAAGCCGTCTGACATTATTACCTGTCACTACTGCAGTACTATTGAATATATAAAAATAAAAACGGTACCTTTTGCTGTTTTGGTATACTTTACTGACACGTGCAGCTATCTTAATAATCCTAAAATCAGTATATTATCACTTATGTAAAAAGACTAAATAGAAAGAAGAAGAAGAAGATTTAGAG
Organism: Alviniconcha marisindica; assembly: GCA_018857735.1. Taxonomy (NCBI): domain Eukaryota; kingdom Metazoa; phylum Mollusca; class Gastropoda; family Provannidae; genus Alviniconcha; species Alviniconcha marisindica. The sequence continues at coordinate 237,930 of JABMCL010001475.1, read as the reverse complement.
AAGAAATGTCTTTCGCTTTGTGCTTGAAGGAACAGACAGCACTGTAGTGCCTGAAGAGAATGCGGATCAACTAACACGAAAGATGCCAGCTCCAACTCACCGTTGTGCTTCTCCAAGTCCATCGGTCGGGAATAACAAAAAGTTCCTAAGTATCCAGAACTACTCACTTCATCAATGTCTGTGAATAGTCCTCTCGAAATGTCAAGAATGAACCTTTCAAAATTGGTAAATGTACGTAATCTGTACTTCACAAAACGCACCGCTGAAGACGAATTTAAGTGCTGAATAAAGAATGATCCAGCTACATACGTTCAAAATATTCACTGCACTAAAGTGTTATGCTCCAGTGCTGAATAAAGAATGCTCCAATCACACACGTTTAGAATATTTACTGAACTAAAATCTTATACGCCAGTGCTGAATAGAGACTGATCCAATCACATACATTAAAAATATTCACTGCACTACTTCATTCAGCTGGTATGATCCGTAAAGAGTGAGTGAGCCCCTTCCAACACCGTACGCCTCTAAACAAGTCACTGCACCGGTCTGCTCCGTTGTGAAGTGTGTGTGTGTGTGTGACTTGGGGCCTTAGTCAACAAGCAATGGTCGTGCAGATCGTTAAACAACGCTAAGAACACCAACAAACCACGCCCACTTTAAACACTTTTAACAGCAAGTCGAGATAGCATGTGCCGCCTTGCGTGTGACCTAACAATCAGTGTGTGTGCACAACATTCCACGCCTGGTTTCATCTCAAGAAAGGCACCGAAGCATTACAAGAAAGTATAGCTACATTAACTGTGTGGTCTCCTGAGCCGGTTTGGCTTAGCGGTAAGGCAGAGGGACCTCGGTTCGAATCCGCATCAGCTCTCCCTTCTCTTCAAAAAGGTTGTGGTTTGTGGACACTGTCTTGTGACTCTGTCCCTCACAATTAGCGAAACATTAAAATGGCTCTCATCGCTGCCCATTTAAATACAGGAGTCATTGACAGCGTAGCGATACGTATAGTTCTAATCTCCTTCCCCCAGCTCCATACCCCCCCCCCCCCTCCACCACCTCCCCTTCTCCCTGTCCGTAATCAACCTTGTGGTTTCTGTGGACGTTAAGCACCATGTTTACTTACTTACTTACTGTGGTCTGTGGTGTTTCGAGTGGTGGGGGGGGGGGGGGGGGGGATAACTGCCCCAGCTGGTGGAGCGTGAGGGACCGAAATGCTAGGCACAATATTGACGCGGGTTCGATTCCCCGATGCGGCAAGGGCTTTACTCCAGGAGCCAATTTTCAGTGCAGACTCTCTCAATATGATGTGCAATCGAATGTATACTACCAACATCTGTGCACTCGTTAGAAATCCCAAACACTGGCAGCCATATCGGTGTCTGAACGCTGCACCGAACCTTTTGAGTTTTTTGTTAACTGAAACTGCTGCACGCACAGGTATGACATGACGGGTAGCGCTGCTCTTCTCTTGCGGCGGCTGTAGCCTTAGCCAGCCAGCCACAGCGCCCAAATTTCACGCAATGGGTTAATTAATCCATAGCATCATTTTGATTCAACTATTATTTTAAAGGACTTCAAATGAACAGCGTGAAGCCAGTTAGGGTTCTTTTCACACAAGGCAGGCCTACTGGTAGAGCCAGTACGGGTGTGGGCGGAGTGGAGGGGGGGGGGGGGGGGGGGGGGGGGAGGGGGGGAGGGGGGGGGGGGGGGGAAGGAATGCAGGTCAACACACGAAGTAGCCTGTGACACGCCGTTACTGAGGCGTTCTCCCGCAGGCCTGTGTCCAGCCAGCCGTTGTACTATGATGTCATGCAGAGACAGAACTCGAACTTGAATTCGAAAACTATTTCCCAAGGATTGTAGTTTAGGTTCATTTAGATCTGCCTAACTACTAGTCCTTGCTAAACTACTGATTAAGCGAAAAATGGAGAGATAAAAAAAAATTTTACAAACGAGAGAGAGAGAGGGGGGGGGGGGGTCGAGAGCGTCAGTCAAACTGACAGACAGAAACAACCCTACGTCTGGCGAGTAATGGCGCACATTACGAACAGAGTGAACCAACAGGGCAGAGCACTTCATCCATAGCATCATTTAAATCTGCCCTCAAGCTCTATCTCTTCTCTTCTGGACTCGCAATGCCTTAATTGCCTGTGTGCGTGCAGTTGTGTGCCGTTGGTTTTTCGTGCGTGCATGCGTGTGTGTGTGTGTGTGTGTGTGTGTGTGTGTGTGTGTGTGTGTGTGTGTGTGTGTGTGTGTGTGTGTGCGTGCGTGCGTGCGTGCGTGTGTGTGGGTGTGTGTGTTGGAAGTGATGAGAAAGATGTTGAATGAAGTGTTGTAGTGTGTTTATGTAACTAGTAGGGTTCGTTGTGCTCTAGGTTGTGTGCATATTTTGTTGACCTTGTTGTTTTTGTATTGTTCGCTTCGGGCTCACGTTAGGTATAAGCGCCGTACAAATACTCTATTGCATTACATAACACTAACGCCACAGCATCTGACTAATTAAAAATCCTTCAAGCTAGTTCACGTGAAAACAAAACTAATTAATCTCAACAATAACGTACGATTCACTAAGGAAAATATGTACTCGTAACAAAGAGCGTCCAATCAGGGTGTTACGTTTTGGTTCAAACCCTCGGCAGAAGTGATCGACTCTCGAATTATACTCATCAAATCAGTGTTGGCTTGGGTCAACATGACCTCTCTCAATGAATTCGCAGTCAGCATGACATAACAATCCTGAAAGGGAGTGGCAATACTTGGGCGGTTTCTATCTCGGTTGTGCTTTATGCTAAGATTTTATCGCTGTTGTTTTTGCCGTTGTTATTGTTATTGTCAGTCTAATGTATTCACACACATACACCTATTTCCATCGGAATAATGTGAAACTTGCAGACCTTGCAGTCATTGCTGTGGCGGGCGTCAGCAAC
>JABMCL010001475.1:212500-217500 GCA_018857735.1 Alviniconcha marisindica | reverse complement strand
GTGTACTCAAATCAGAGTTTGGTCATGTTTGGTTACTGACAACTTTGGTTTACTTACTGAAACTGCTGTATGTAAATTCTTGCGTGGTTGGCGGTCGTATGGCCTGAAACCTTTTTTTAATTTTTCTTCTTTTTCATTGTATGTGTTTTATACATTTTTCTGCAGCTTTTTGTACGGCGCATTGTGCCCTAGATCTTGCTAGGGATCATGCGCCACAGAAATGTCCATTATTATTATTAGGAGAGCCAAACTGGAATCGAACCAAGGGTCCGTCCTTTTCAGTGCTTACCAGCCAACCGCCCTACGCTAGGCCAAACCCGGCTGACGAAGCACTTCCCTCCCCGATCACCATTTAAATGGGTTTCGACTGGCGGCAAGGGGATTGTTGCATAAAACTCACTGGTGCGGGGAAATGTTCACGTCGACCCGGCCTCTTAACTGCACATTTAATTCCGTGGCCGGCTCGCAAAGCCCGGGTTCGAACCATAGGGCGGTTTTCAAACTTCATGGATCTGAGACTGACGAAGCGTTGAATACATCCGGATGTTCTGGGCACCGTGAAAGCATCCCCATCTTCGTGCGCCGTCACATCGCGACGGATGGTGTGAATGTCATTGTGACCGCACTCGCTGGTGGCTGCTGGAGTCTCCGGGGACCCCTGAGCTAATGATATCATCCGCGGCAAGTGCAAGGCTGAGTCGGCGACGCAGACCAAGAGCACTCGCTGTCGAAAGCCAAAGTTCATAGTTCAGGAGCTGTGTGAGAGTCGAGGTGGCCGTCCTGGGCTGTCCGTCCTAACGAGCCTGCCGTCCCTAATAAGCCTTATGGTTTCTGTGGACGTAAGCACCATATTTACCTAACGAGCCTTCTGGTTTCCGTGGACGTAAAAAATTATTGCACCGTGCTTCGGCATTGGTCACAACTTGTCCCTAATATGTCAACTGACATCTGAGGACATTAAGCATCACTTCATCATCATCAAGCCAAAGTTAAGCACGACGGGGCGAGGTCATGCATGCACCCACCTGGATGGGTGACCGTTACGTGCTAGGCGTTTTTGCGCCCGCCCCGCGGTTTCGCCGGAGTCGATTTCTGTGCAGGCTCTACACACTGAAAGTCCTTCGGGTGAGACTATAACGCGAGGTCTCCAGTGTGCATAAATATACACACTGATGCAAAGAGATCACATACCCACGCAAACGACAAAAGAGATCACATACCCACGCAAACGACAAGTCCAAGGTTAGAGGTGATTTTTGACACGACAGCTCAGAACGAGTAGTAGTATCTTGTTTGTTTTTTTTACGCCCAGTCAACCATTGCGGTTATATCAGGGTGAACGCTGAGAACGATGATGTAGGTAAAATTGTCATCTGAGGGTTATAAATACACGTATGTCGTATCGAACGGGTCGCCGAGACGCAGAGAAACATGTGCATATGTGCGTACTACGGGGTCACTCTGTAGTCCGTGTCAGTGGTGGGCGGATCGTGGAAACTGGGCAGTAACCGGCAGGCAGCAGAGGTTCCAGTCTTGACAGTGTTGGCTAGTGCAGGGAAGAGGATGATGGCTGGGCACAGCAGTGACACGTGCACGCTTCAGTGAGTGCAATAGCTGCGTTCCGCCGGACCGGCAGAACACTAATGCCAACTGCACACGCACTGCATGTGCGTACTTACAGGCGCATGCAAACAGGATCACGGACACACGTACGCGTGTACACACACACACACACACACACGCACGCACGCACCACCCCCCCCCCCCCCCCCCCCCCCCCCCCACTCTTGCTCTCTCTCTCTCACACACCACACACACACAAACACGTTCTATTTCTGTGGTATTACTATTAACTGCCTGATCTGGGGACGCGTGTTGTTTGCTGGTACAATACGTATTAAGATCCTTTTACTTCTCACTCTTACGCATAATTTATGTGATGATGTATGCAAATCACGAGTGTGGATATAAAATTATAGTGATTTTAAGTGCCTTTTAGCCTGAATGAATGTGTTTTTGAGAAGACGTGATCGAGAAAGAGAGAGAGAGAGAGAGAGAGAGAGAGAGAGAGAGAGAGAGAGAGAGAGAGAGAGACAGAGAGACAGAGAGACAGAGAGACAGAGACAGAGAGACAGAGAGACAGAGAGAGAGACAGAGACAGAGAGAGACAGAGACAGTGAGTGTGTGTGTGTGTGTGTGTGTGTGTGTGTGTGTGTGTGTGTCAGTGTGTGTGTGTGTGTGCTACTTAACTTAAGGATGTGACAACTAGTATATGTGTGAACGATACGGACACCATTGTCATTGTGACTGCGACTGTGATTTTTTCTTAATGTTTATTCACTTGATTTTATTAAGCTTTTTATTCTAATTAAGCGAGTGAAGCTGCATAGTATTTAATTACGTTTTTATGTACTTGCTATTATTTGTCAAAGGCAGACAACTGAATTTCCTTTTTAAGGATTAATAAAGTATTATTGTATTGTATTGTACGTACATACATGCAAACACAAATACACTCACGCGCACACCTTACGCCTGGACTGAAGCGCGCATACACGCAGGCACTGGTCGGCAAGGGCGCACACGTCTTCCCTTGGTTCTGGGAACGTACTACACGAGTATGTGTGTGGCCTTTTGCCGCGACTAGCTGAGAGCAAAAATGTGCAACGACCACCATTATCAATCTCGTAAACTGACTCCGTTATGCTTATCCAAAGCGAGGTACCACCTCCCCCTTGAAGGCTGGAGCAACAGGCTACAAGTGGGCTAGGCCCATGTAAACGCGCCACAAACGGAAGGGAGGCAACTAGTGCTGTGTTGCTGGTATTCGGACCGGATGAATTGTGTTTCTTGCTCGGTCTCGGTTCGCTCAAAGGATGGTTCGACGTAGGTCAGTGTACCGACGTTGTTATTGGCGTTGGGGCGTCAAGAGCGACATTCGCAAGGCACTTCACTATGACCCTATCATTCAAGTATCTGACACACGCAATGAGCTGAACACACACGAGTCACACACTCGTACTTACATCGGCTACACACCGCCGCACGACTTCAAAGCGCGTGACAACAGCCGAGACGCTCACGCCGCGTGCACAGTCTGGCACTACAAACCATAGTATTACACGCGCGTGCTGCGCCGTAACAATGCGAGAGGCCCCCTTCTCCCAGCCTCTGCGCTGTGAATGCATATTATAAATAATAATAATAATAATGGAAATTTCTAAAGCGCCTACCCTGCGGCTCAAAGCACTGAACAAGCATACACACATAATGTACATAATGTATACATAATGTACATAATAAAATATCACACATTCATTCATTGAGTTACACAGTTAACCGAAACACAGAAACTCCGGCATTAGGAAAACAACAACAAACAAACAAAGGATGGTGGTTTAGACATACATACATACATACATAATGTATACATAATATACATAATGTACATAATAACATATCATACATTTATTCATTCAGTTACAGAATTAACCGAAACACAGAAACTCCGGCATTAGGAAAACAATAAACAAACAAACAAACAAAGATGGTGGTTTAGGCATACACACATACATACATACATACATACATACATACATACATACATACATACATACATACATACATACATACATACATACATACATACATACATACACACACACATAATGTACATAATGTATATATATAATATACATAATCTACATAATAACATATCACACATTTATTCATCCAGTTACACAATTAACCGAAACGCAGGAACTCCGGCATTAGGAGAACAACAAACAAACAAACAAACAAACAAAAGATGGTGGTTTAGACAGAACTCCACTGAGTAAAGATTAAGGCCAATGGCTATAACACACGTATGATGTGCCCCGGGCAAAGGTCTCGTCAGTTTGAGCTATTTTACAGCCATAAGTATGTTCAGTTTGAAAATGATCCGGGTACCAGGTGTTGCGGGCGAACCGAATGAGAAACCAGACAGGTTAAGCGATGCGTGACGCCATGGCTTTGGTCACGCGATGTCTTTGTCACGTCACCGCGAAGCTCACTGTTGGAGGGAATATAACAGAGTTTCAGTCGTCCTGAGCTCTAGAACCCCGCCTCCAGTAGTTACGTTCTCACAAGCTTTTGATCTGACCGCCGCAGTGTGTGTGTGTGTGTGTGTGTGTGTGTGTGTGTGTGTGTGTGTGTGTGTGTGTGTGTGTGTGTGTGTGTGTGTGTGTGTGTGTGCGTTTTATGTGTGCATGTGTGTGTATGTGTGTATTTATTGTGTTTGTGTGTGTGTGTGTGTGTGTGTGTGTGTGTGTGTGTGTGTGTGTGTGTGTGTGTGTGTGTGTGTGTGTTCATGTATGTGCGTGTGTTTTATGTCTGTACGTGTGTGTGGCTCTGTTTGTGTATGTGTGTAGTATGTACTATGTATATATGTGTGTGTGTGTGTGTGTGTGTGTGTGTGTGTGTGTGTGTGTGTGTGTGTGTGTGTGTGTGTGTGTGTGTGTGTGTGTGTGTGTGTGCTTGTGAGTAGTTGGGGCGGGAAAGGGGTGGAGAACGAAACCTGGAAAGAAAAAAGGAAAAATAAAATAAAAGACAGAGAGAACAGAATAAAACTCTCGTGAGGAGAGCAAGCCGGTGCACTTAGGTCGCACACGCAAAACCAACAAATCGAATGCATTAGACGGAGGCAACACCCCATAACCCTGAAAGCATACCGCGCGAAAAAACAACAAAATCCGGACGGGCCAGGGGAGTGAACTGTGATCAATGCTCCGGCGAGTAGCGACCCTTTTATCACTCGCACGGGAGATAACTATAGAACTAGATAACTATCTCGGCGTCGCCCAGCAGAGTTATCGGAAGCGCTGGACGAGCACAGCCCAAGCAGGTGGGGACAGAGTGGCGATGCCTTGATTCCTGGGGATCAGCCAACGTGGTTCGAGGCTTTGTCCAATTTGCATCCTAGACGTTAGGTATTATTGTGCCTGGCACAGCTAATGGAG
>JABMCL010001475.1:192500-210000 GCA_018857735.1 Alviniconcha marisindica | reverse complement strand
GGACCGATTCACCTGGTCAGCCCCATCGTTACAATATTCCTCTCGCATTCATCTGAATAAACGCCGAAAAAAACAAAAAACGAAAAACAGGTCAGCCCCATGTCTGTCACGCTTCCATTTAGCTCCCATATGATCTATGCGGCCGCGAGGGCTTTAAAAACCAATTATTTCTCTCCCGGTGTCCGTTTTGATTGTCCAAGAGGTCAATAGGAGAGACGGGCGCATGTCCAGTGTGGTCGGTACTGAGTCCTGCAGGTGTGTTGTACGGTCACGTTTTGCTGGCATGGCTGACCACTACGAACACCACAGAACAGTCAGTAGACAATAATATTCAGCGATTCTCCGATCAGCACACACTTCCATAAAAAGTAAAATTATGTGCTATACAGGCCAGCGTACACTTGAGAGAGAGACTGGAGGGTGGGGGGGGGGGGGGAGAGCAGAGAGAAGAGAGAGAGAAAGTAATTGGTTTTACGCCCAGTCAACCATTACGGTTATCTCAGGGCGTGAGAGAGGAGAGAGAGAGAGAGAGAGAGAGAGAGAGAGAGAGAGAGAGAGAGAGAGAGAGAGAGAGAGAGAGAGAGAGACGGACAGAGAAACGCGTATGTGTGTGTGTGTGTAGATGTGCGCGCGCGTGTGGGTATAATTATGTAGTACTCTCCCCCTCTCTCTTCCCTTCTCTGTAGTGCGTGTGTGTGTGTGTGTGTGTGTGTGTGTGTGTGTGTGTGTGTGTGTGTGTGGTGTGTGTGTGTGTGTGCGTGCGTGGTGCGTGCGTGCGCGCGCGGCTGAGCGTGTGGTGGGTGGGTGTGTGAGAGAAGTGTGTGGGGTGGGGTAGGGTTGGGGGGGGGGTGTTTCGCTTCATTTCGTTCCTTGGAGGAAGTTCCATTGCTTTGCCACGAAAAGAAAGCCATAAACTGACAATTTCATTGCTTTAGCACGAAAAGATAGCCATAAACTGACAATCTTACGCGGAACACCATGCACAGCCAATAAACTTCAAACCCCAAGCCCAAGGTTCACCCAGTTACAGGCGGCGATATAAATTATTGACCTGATCCGGTCTCATTATCAACACCCCAAGCTTCGTTTTATCTGCACGTAAAACCCTCCGACACGTCCGCAAACGTGTTCACTGGACATCAAAGCGCCAGGACACCGCCTGTTGTTTCAGGACAGCGGAGTTCACCAGCAGAGGCTACGCCCGTAGACACAACGTCGAGTGCGTTCCACGCTTCAACGACTCCCCTTTAAAGTCATGCAGGTCTTTAATGGGTCGCTAACTTCAGTCATACCTCCGACTTACAGGGTACGGGGGAACGAACAATTATCCACGCCGTGTGGAGCTGATTGCTATATTAAACGCGGCGTGTGGAGAAAGGGATCTGGGTTTAGGTCGCAGTTCGCTGTTCATATATTTATGTCACGATTATAGACTCGCAGTTCGCTGTTCATATATTTATGTCACGATTATAGACTCGCAGTTCGCTGTTCATATATTTATGTCACGATTATAGACTCGCAGTTCGCTGTTCATATATTTATGTCACGATCATAGACTCGCAGTTCGCTGTTCATATATTTATGTCACGATTATAGACTTGCAGTTCGCTGCTCATATATTTATGTCACGATCATAGACTCGCAGTTCGCTGTCATATATTTATGTCACGATCATAGACTCGCAGTTCGCTGTTCATATATTTATGTCACGATTACAGACTCGCAGTTCGCTGTTCATATATATTTATGTCACGATTATAGACTCGCAGTTCGTTTTTCATATATTTATGTCACTAATATAGACTCGCAGTTCGCTGTTCATATGTTTATGTCACAATTATAGACTCGCAGACCCCATATAGCTGTTCCCGTTTGGATTATGTGCTGATGGTGAAAAACTTGTGTCCACCATTTTGCCTACTAAAAGCTAGGATGAGATTTTGTTTCAGTTTACAAGCACAAGGACACCCACACACATATACACGCACGCACGGACGCACGGACGCGCACATACACACACACACACACACACACACACACACACACACACACACACACACACACACACAACACCACGCACACACACACACACACACACACACACACACACACACACACACACACACATACACTTCACAGTTTATTTCAGATGTTAAATCGTATCAAGTAGATGCACTGAAACCGAAATATGACGGCTACCTAACACCCACTTTTCTGCTGTTGCTGCCACACAGTCAGGCAAGGTTTGAGGGAAAAGTGAGTGGATGGCTGACCGACTGATTGACTGTCTGACTGACTGACTGACTGACTGCCCAGCTGTCTGACAGACTGACTGACTGAATCACACACTCACTCACTCACTCTCTAATCATCATCATCTTTTGGCTCTTACTGTCCTTGGATGTCATTGGGCATATTAGGGACAAGAACTCTAATACTATTCTTTCCCCAAATACAACATGGATCAATTCCCTCCCCTAGCCTGTGTCCTAACACGTTTACGCAAGGCTCGCACTGGGGTGAGTAAGTAAACATGGCGCTTAACGTCCACAGAAGCCATAAGACTTATTAGGGACGGGGAGAAAGGAGGGAAGGAGGCATGGAGGTGGGGGGAGAGGGAGGTTATATACCTACCGCAACACTGTCACCACCAGAATGACTCCTGCATTAAGATGGGCAGCGACGAAAGCCATTTTAGTGTTTCATAACTGTGAGGGACGAAGTCACAAGACAGTGTCCACAAACCACAACCTTTCTGAAGAGAAAAGAGAGCCGAAGCAGATTCAAACCAGCTTACCAGCCTTACTAGCCTTACCGCTAGGCCAAACCGGCTCACTAGGGGGGGATGACGAAACACCCCAGTCTTTCAGGGGCAATAAATATACACTCGACTGCTAAAGAAAATGAACAAGCACTCGAACGTAACGTAGTCCGCGAAACGAGCGCGAGATTACAGTTAGTGCTAAGCTGGCCGGTCTCCGACAATGTGTTTACCAAATAACTTTATAAAAACGAGCAGCATTTATCAAGCGAAACGTCGTTAGCACCTCCAAAAGGCGTCGGGGTCTTTTAACAGACAAAATGTTTGCACAACGGTTTTAGGAATAGTTACGGCCCCTGGTGAGTCTCCACTGACGGAGGGCCCAAAGCGGCGGCGCAAAGAGGGTGGAAGGGAACGGACGGGGGGGGGGGGGGTTTTTTGCACTCTGTAACATCGTGAGCTGGCTGTTCTTTCGTGCCCTGAAGCAAAAGGTGCTACAGATCCCGGATTGCCGTTCACTTTCTTCGATCCCCTCCTAGGCGCTTGACTTCAGTGTTAACATAATCGCTCGTGTCGAAGATTAGTCCTTTTTGCTTACGGATTTAATCACGGGGAAAGAGGGGTTGGGGTGGGGGGTAGGGGGGAGGGGGTGGATGGAGGGAGAGTAGAAAACGAGAGAGAGAGAGAGAGAGAGAGAGAGAGAGAGAGAGAGAGAGAGAGAGAGAGAGAGAGAGTTGTTGAAGAGAGAGATGGAAATGCTTTCAGTTGCATTAATTTATTTATATACCGAGTAGTTCTTCTGGTTCTGTTGCTTTGTTGTTGTTGTTTTGTTTGTTTGCTGTTTGTTTTTTGTTGTTTTTCTTGTTTTTCTTCTTCTTTTTCTTTTCTTTGTGTGTGTGTGTGTGTGTGTGTGTGTGTGTGTGTGTGTGTGTGTGTGTGTGTGTGTGTGTGTGTGTGTGTGTGTGTGTGTGTGTGTGTGTGATGTGTGTGTGTGTGTGTGTGTGTGTGTGTGTGTGTGTGTGTGTGTGTGTGTGTGTGTGTGTGTGTGTTGTTGTTGTTGTTGTTGTTGTTGTTTGTTTGTTTGTTTGTATTGCTGGTTTGCTTTGTGTTTTTCTAATGTTTTGAACGGTTTCTTTTTCTTTTCTGTTCTACTTGCTTGTTTGATTGCCACCCAAATTTTCAACAAGGGACAAACAAATACCCCCCCCCCCCCCCCCCCCCCCCCCCCACCCCACACACACCCCTACCCCAAAAACGCCACGGTCTGCAAAATGTTGCACGCAGAAGTCAAAATCCCTTAAACTAGATATAACCATTTTGTGGCAGGCTTCTGACGAGTGACATGTCGTGGATGTTACACAAGGGTGACCAAACGTCGCTGAAGTATCGAAAGTGAAAAGTCTTACTAGCTGTTTGGTGCCCTGCAGTTGTCTCCGAACAGGTACTGGCTGACACGTAAATTCCAAGAGGATTGGGAGAGCTATTATATCTAACAATATACACCGCTGCCACCATATTGGTTGTTCGTTAAGACGGGTAGCGATATATATCTACATACATCGAGGTGAAAGCTTGATAAGAATAAAATCCTCGCGGGAACTTCTGAGAAGCTTATTTTTCGCTGTATATATTTTTGACAAGCCTTCTCTCTCTCTCTCTCTCTCTCTCTCTCTCTCTCTCTCTCTCCTCTCCCTCTCCCCCCCCCTCTCTCTCTCTCTATTTGAGAAGCCCTCTCTCTCTATTTGAGAAGCCTTCTCTCTATATATAATTATTTGACACGCCTTTTCTCTCTCTCTCTCTCTCTCTCTCTCTCTCTCTCTCTCTCTCTCTCTCTCTCTCTCTCTGTCTGTCTGTGTCTGTGTCTGTGTCTGTGTGTGTCTCTCTCTCTCTCTCTCTCTCTCTCTCTCTCTCTCTCTCTCTCTCTCTCTCAATATTATATTTTAGAAGACCCCCCCCCCCTCTCTCTCTCTCTCTCATAAATATATCATCCTGTTTTACTGTCTTACTATCAAGGGCAAAGTCATTGAATAGCTTATGTCCGTGAAGCACGTAGCCTACAATTGCAATGCCCCGGATTTTTTGCTCGAAGAAAGAAGCGTGTATCTCGTTTCTACATAACCTATGCACTCGCACTGGACAGGCAAGCAAGCTTCAGAAAAAGGCTTAATATGAGAGCTATCATTTCGAAACACAGATTATGAACGACGCGGATCTGCACGCAATGAAGAAGTCTAAAGACAATGACAGAAATTCGGACTGACGTGCGCTGGCGTACACGCATTATTGATACGTGACACTGAAAAATGCAGCCTTGCTGTTTGAACCATGAACCTATATATATATATATACAGGTACAGGTCCGTGGTTTGAACTAGCGGTGTAACTGGAGCGTGGAGGAACAGACTGCACCTCGAACACACGGAGCCACTTGTGGCGTGAAGCGCAGCTCCCCAGTCCGGACGTTTTCTGCGTGCACACACATCCTGCACTGATCTACCGCTAATGGCCGCTTCACAATGATAAGGAGTCTCTTAACGACTACTTTTCTCTCTCTCTCCCCCCCCCCCCCCCCCCCCCCCCCCCCCCCCACCCTCTCTCTCTCTCTCTCTCTCTCTCTCTCTCCTCTCTCTCTCTCTCTCTCTCTCTCTCTCGTTGGGAAATTTCTTTGTTTCTCGTTTGTATCGTTTTCCTTTGGTTTTCGACGGATATTGAGAAATATTCCACCCCCCACCCCCACTCCCCTTCCGATTTTTTGTTTGTTTGTTTGTTGTTGTTGTTGTTGTTGTTTTGGTGGGTATATTTATTTAATGCATGGGTGGGGGGTGGGGGGACGGGCGGGGGTGGGTGGGTGGGTGGCGTGTCTGAGAAATCACACCCCTGAAATACGATTTAATTCTACAAAAGCTTACAGGAGGCCAATAAACTGCAGGTTTTGCAGTATAATGTTGACCTTTTATCTTTCCTGTCTATTGACAGGTCCGTCCCGAGCACATTAAATTAGCCTGTGAATACATGTGCAATCCTCCATACGCCAAAAGGGGTGACAAGAAATTCAATCTTCAAAGGGGTGAGACACCCTGAAATTAATAGGAGCAGGCAAACACGCACACCCTGCGAGAGGGAAAACAACAGATAGACAGACGAACAGACAGAAAAACAGACAGACAGATAGAGAGAGATACATAGATAGAGAGACCCGGAAAAGAATTCAGAGCACAGAAACAAGCACGCACAGAGAAAGAAAAACAACAGATAGTCGAAGAGACAGACAGACAGACAGACATAAATAGATGGATGGATGGATGGACGGATAGGTAATCATACAAGCAAACAGACATGCAGATACAGAGAGAAGAGACAGACAGACAGACAGACAGAAGACAGAGACGAGAGATAAAGTAAGTTGGTGTTTTACGCGCAGTCAACCATTACGGTTATATCATGGCGAGCGAAAGACAGACAGACGGACAGACAGAGACAGTGACGAGAGAGTAAGTAAGTTAGTGTTTTACGCCCAGTCAACCATTACGGTTACGGTTATATACCGAGCGAGCGAACGAGCGAGCGAGCGAGCGAGAGAGAGAGAACAGACAGACAGACAGATAGAGAAGAGACGAACAGTTAAGTATTTGCACTGTCGCCGCTCACCTTCCTCATCGTCAGAGCCCACGTAGAACATCCTCTCATCCAAAATGACGGAGAGACTGGAGTGCAACGCCTGTCGCAAGAACAAGCGGTGTCCTTTACTCCTACTGGCGGTAGTGGAGCCGGCGATATCATCCGGCCAGGAACGCAGCAGCCCGCCGTGGTTCCAATTGCCACTGTAAAGCTGCGCGTAACTTTTGATTTGTTTGTCCATTGTGATTATATTGCACTAACTCACAAGGACAGAAACGTGATCCTCTGGATGCGAAAGAGGAGACGGCTCTGGAGTGCGGGAATGAGGGTATAGCCTTTCACAGCTACTTTCCTATTGCTCGGTTCCTGTTTGTGACTTTCTCGCGTTGGAGTTTTCTGTGTTTAGTTCGGTTCGTCTCTGTCCTCGTTTGTATTGGGGTTTCCTGTATTCAGTTTTGCCCACCTGCGTTCTCATTTGTATTGGAGTTTCCTGTGTTCAGTTTTGTCCATCTCTGTTGTCGTTTGTATCGTGGACCTTTCGTTCCAGGGTTTTGGAAACATATACGTAAAACAACAACAACAAAACTGGCTGTTAAAGTAATCGTTTGTTCGCTTTAGGGAAATGTTCAGTTGTACTAAAACCGGCCACTTGTACATAAACTTTGTTCGTGCTTTGGGAAATTTCAGGCGTACCGAGACTGTCCCCTTGTGTGTAGGTGCGGGTTCTGGCAAAGGTTCAGGTGTACCGACACTGTCTCCTTGTGCGTCAGTGCGGGTTGTGGGAACGGTTCGAGTGTACCGAGTGGTTCCTTGTGTGTTGTGGGAACAGTTCTCGTGTACCGACACCGTCCACTTGTGTGTTTGTACCGGGGTCTGGAAGACGTTCAGGAAATCCTGTCCTTCCGCATCCAATACTAGTGTCCGGACTCTTGATGCTCCTCGGGTCCCTTTCAGTGTTACTGGCAGCTTCACTCAACGCGTCAAACGGTGCCGTTCTACTACTGTTGTCCTACACATTTGTCAGTCAGAAAGACAACTTCATTCGAAACGTTTTTCCTTTTAAAAAAAAGAAGTATTATATGTCCTCCTTATATAAATATGTAACTGTGATTTGGTACAGTCCATGTCAGTTACACATATTTTTTTTATATCACCGCATAATAGAACAATTTAACTTTGTAACAAGAGTGTTTGTTTTTATTGTTTTGTTTTGTTTTGGTTTTGTTTCTTTCTTTTGTTTTCTCCGTCTGAAATAAAGATCGCCGCTCGGTCCTAGCACTGCATCAGCCTGGAAATTGTTTCAGTTTCGCAGTAAAAACATGATTTTGTTTATATGCCTCTCCCTGCAGTTAGCAGCATATCGCGGATCCAGACAGTCTCACTGTAGCAGTAAGAACATGATTCTGTTTATATGCCTCTCCCTGCAGTCAGCAGCACATAGCGGATCCAGACAGTCTCACTTTAGCAGTAAGAATGCTCTGTTTATATGCCTCTCCCTGCAGTTAGCAGCACATAGCGGATCCAGATAGTCTCACTTTAGCAGTAAGAATGCTCTGTTTATATGCCTCTCCCTGCAGTTAGCAGCACATAGCGGATCCAGACAGTCTCACTATAGCAGTAAGAATGCTCTGTTTATATGCCTCTCCCTGCAGTCAGCAGCACATAGTGGATCCAGACAGTCTCACTATAGCAGTAAGAATGCTCTGTTTATATGCCTCTCCCTGCAGTTAGCAGCACATAGCGGATCCAGACAGTCTCACTATAGCAGTAAGAATGCTCTGTTTATATGCCTCTCCCTGCAGTCAGCAGCACATAGTGGATCCAGACAGTCTCACTATAGCAGTAAGAATGCTCTGTTTATATGCCTCTCCCTGGAGTCAGCAGCACATAGTGGATCCAGACAGTCTCACTATAGCAGTAAGAATGCTCTGTTTATATGCCTCTCCCTGCAGTCAACAGCACATAGCTGATCCCGACAGTCTCACTATAGCAGTAAGAACATGATTCTGTTTATATGCCTCTCCCTGCAGTCAGCAGCACATCGCGGATCCAGACAGTCTCACTATAGCAGTAAGAACATGATTCTGTTTATATGCCTCTCCCTGCAGTCAACAGCACATCGCGGATCTAGACGTAAACCCTCAGTGGCAGACAAGACAATGTCCTTCCCATTGGCAGTCTCGTATTTTCTCTTGGCTTTTCTTGACAGATTGTCAATAAGCTTTAATTCCTCTGGCAGAAATTCCAGCAGGTATGCAATATACAGTCCACGAGGAAAGTGAATAATAACGATTGATGTTTTCGTTCTAAGACGCACAAGTTGACGGCTGTCATTTCAGCGCTAATAAACAACTCTTCGTCAGTGTTCTTCCATTTGCTTTGGCCTGGAGAGTTTTCTGCTTGTTCAGTGCTTTCAATCTCTTCAATTTTCAGTTGCTGGAATTTTCGTCATTTTTCGTTTTCAGTTCCACTGACGGTAATACCCAGCAGTGATTGTACTCGCGACGGTAGTTTTATTCTAATATGCACAAGTTGATGACTGTTATCATTTGATGACGATTACGACGTGATGATGACGACGGTGACTGTCCATTTGAAGTACGACCCAAACACTCCACGCACAATCTGCTCGTGGGGTATATCTCAGCTGCATAAGAATGAGTTTTTCCTCTCATTTCCTCTCATAGTTTGGGATTATATATGTCCCCCTCCTCAAAATGTATTGAAATTCTCAACTTTTCTTGTTTTAAGCTGATTCCGCTAACGGTAAAAGAAAAGTTCCAACAGGAAAATCACGGATCGAGGCAAGAGAATAATGACGTTTCCCAACAATTCAAGAGGCACACGTTGTGTTATATTCTCACTCTCATGGTAAAGGTCTTTTTCACATATCTTCCTGTTAATTCAGTGTTCCCTAATAATTATTTAGTTGAACATTTTGTTGTCGTTTTTTCTTTAATTTTTCATAAAATCACGTTGTTTTGTTATTTTATTATTATTTTATTTTATTTATATATTTTTTAATTCTATTTATTTATTGTTTTTTGTTTTGTGTTTTGCTGTGAATGTTCCACTGATAATATCCGTAGTTGCACAACAGCCAACTTCTCCAAGACAACACACTGATCTTGCCTCCGTACAGAGAATTCACGACACTGACGGCCGCTGGCACCACGGTGAGTGACCCAAACCGAAACTCTGACCACTGTGACCCAGAAAGGCAATTACTTAACACACAACCACTGACGTCCACCCCATCCACAAAGATCGCGCCCGCACAAAAGACACGACCACGTGACCAAACATTCCCGCGAGACCACGTCCCGCAGACTCTTGACCAAACAAGAAGAAAACGACACGACCTCCTAACGGTCGGTTCATCCCTTTTAACACACTGTGTATGACCATGCAGACGAACCCCTCGCGGGTCCGGGGCGGCGGGCCTTGCGCATGTCCGAGGAAGCGTTCACTTGATGTGTGTGCCCGTGCGTGATGAGTCGCTCTATCGCTTCTGTTTCCTGATCACTAATTCCCGCTTCTAGCACGCCCCTGGAAGCAGATAGAGGGCGGTGGGGCAAGACAGCTCGCGGGCCGACTAGAAGTTTATATATTATATACCACGTACGCCTCAGCGAGAGTGTGACTGGCTTATTGCTCGCGTACTGGCGGAGAGAGTGTGGACTGCAGAACTTACGATTGTGTCTCCGTCAGTTGATTTTTGCGGGGCGGTTATGTTGTTGTTTTGTTTTGTTTGTTGTATTTTGTGGGGGCTTGCTTTGTTTCCTTTGTTTGTTTGTTTGTTTGTAATTGTTGTTCTTCTTCTTTCTTCTTCTTTTTGTCTCCCCCCTTTCCCTTCTTCTTTCTTTCTCTTCTTCTTCTTTTCTTTCCTTCTTTCTTTCTTTTATTTGTTAAGGGGTAGGGTGAGGAGGTGTGTGTGTGTGTGTGTGTGTGTGTGTGTGTGTGTGTGTGTGTGTGTGTGTGTGTGTGTGTGTGTGTGTGTGTGTGTGTGTGTGTGTGAGGGGGGAGGGGTCTTTCCAACTGTTGTGAAAAGGGATTATTAGGGACAGGTAATCTGCCTCTCTCTCTCTTTCGAAAGTGTCACGTCAGTACATATGGCTGCTCGCCTTGTAGCTTTGGTTTCAACACTGTCTTTTGTCAACACAGACCGGACAGCAACAGGGAACACAGTGTACAGTAAAAAGTACAAAAGCTTGAGAGAAATTTCGTAAAAAAACAGATGAACAACCAGCACGACATGTACAGTTACTATGCTGTGCTTCGCTTGCAAAACAAGCAACAACAACAACAACGAAGAGCCAGCACATCATATCACAGCTGCAGCATAAATATCTTATTATATATGCAAACATATGTAACCGTGCGCTTGCTCGCTCGCACGCCCTGATACAGGCGCGTGCACGCGCGAGGTTACACACACACACACACACACACACACACACACACACACACACACACACACACACACACACACACACACACACACACACACACACACACACACACACACACACACACACACACACACACACACACACACACACACACACACGCACACACACAGTGAAGACTGAAAAAAGACAGACGAATAAAATAAAATAAAAAGGTTACATGATTAATCACATTTGCAGGAATCTGTCTCAATGCTTGCGTGTGTTCTTGCGTGTGTGTGTGCGTGTGTGTGTGTGCGCGCGCGCGCGCGCGCGTGTGTGTGTGTGTGTGTGTGTGTGTGTGTGTGTGTGTGTGTGTGTGTGTGTGGTGGTGTGTGGTGTGTGTGTGTGGTGTGTGTGTGGTGTGGTGCGTGCGAGGGAGAGGAGAGAGAGAGGAGAGAGAGAGAGAGAAGAGAGAGAGAGAGAGAGAGAGAGAGAGGAGAGAAGAAGACAGACAGACAGACAGACAGACAGACAGACAGACAGACACAGACACAGACACAACAGAGACAGAGACAGAGACAGACAGACAGAGACACAGACAGACAGAGACACAGACAGACAGACACAGACAGACAGACGTTGAGACAGAGAGAAACATAGAGTGAGAAGGGGGAAGGAGGAGAAAGCAGGGTTGTTGTTTTTAATTTAATTTTTTTAATTTTTAGGCCAAGTCAGCCAGGTCGGTTATATCAGGGCGAGAGAGAAAAAGAGGGAGAGTACCAGTCCCTAATAATCCCTATGGTTTCTGTGGACGTAGAGCACCATGAAACAGAGAAAGAAAGAAAGAGCGAGAGGATTATAAAATGCCTCGCGATTTCAACATGAAGACGGCCTGTAATTCGTTCGATATTTTTCGGCACCGTGGAAAAAATCTCCCATCTATATGCTGTCCAGTGTAGATTCAACATAGTGGCTCTACGTAAGCTGATCATTATTTGGGGGGCACATTGAGCACATAAAAAGGCGAAATCCAGAGTGTACGCAGATCTTAACAAGTCAGAGTTGCCGAGCAGTGACAATAACCGGTTGGACAATGGCAAAGATAGAGAGAGGCAAAGGTCTAAGCGCTAAAATACGAGCAGGAGCATTATAGCGTATAAAAGAGCACTATGCAGACCGTAATAAAACGGTCTTGTTCGGCTATGGAGAAGGGGAAACGATTTTGCTCAGAGAGAGAGAGAGAGAGAGAGAGAGAGAGAGAGAGAGAGAGAGAGAGGAGAGAGAGAGGAGAGAGAGAGAGAGAGAGAGAGAGAGAGAAGAGAGAGAAAAATTACGAGGTAGTAGAGAGAGACGAGAGAGAGAGAGAAGAGGTAGAGAGAGAGAGAGAGAGAGAGAGAGAGAGAGAGAGGAGAAGCAGACAGACGAGAGAGACAGACAGAGGACAGACAGACAGAGAGACAGACAGACAGAGACAGAGACAGAGGCAGAGACAGACAGTCAGAGAGACAGACAGACACACAGAGAGCAAAGCGCATTACTCGGATAGGAAAAAAGTAAAGGAAAACAAACTCAAAAACATACGACAAAAAACAAAAGCATAATGGCATATAAAAGAACAACAGGATCGATTCAGGCTGGGCGTGTCCACCAAAAGCCCATATAAAAATGAACGTAAAAAATCGATCTTGCCGTTACCCTTCTAGACAACCCTTCGATTTTTACCCAGGAATTCTGAGGGCAAAAACCTCCGCTGAAAACCTTGCTCACCGGAGAGAGAAATTAGAGATGGGAGCTGGCGGGAGGGGGAGAGGGAGCGGGGGGGGGGGGAGGAGTGTGTGTGTGCTGGAAACAACAGTAAAATACTATTGCGTGTTCTATTTACGTCACGCGGCCGGGTAAACAGTAGGTAAGTGACCTCACACAGAGAAGTTTGAATAGTACCAAGCCGACGTCTTTCAAAATCAAAAACCAAACCAAAAAGCCACGACAAGATCGCTTGAGTTGAGGGCTGTTTTTGTTCTTCCCTCCTTATTGTTTTGTTTTTAATGTTAGTTTGTTTGTTTGTTTTCGTTGTTGTTGACATTTTCTTCTTTACATTTTGCTGCACAATACTTTGACAATGTGGGGTGGTGTGTGTGTTTGTGTGTGTGTGTGTGTGTGTGTGTGTGTGTGTGCGGGCGTGCGTGCGTGCGTGCGTGCGTGCGTGTGTGCGTGTGTGTGTGTGTGTGTGTGTGTGGTGTGTGTGTGTGTGTGTGTGTGTGTGTGTGTCGTGTGTGTGTGTCTGTGTGTGTGCTGTGTGTGTGTGTGGTGGTGCTGTGCATGGTGCATGTGTGTGTGTGTGTGTGTGTGTGTGTGTGTGTGTGTGTGTGTGTGTGTGTGTGTGTGTGTGTGTGTGTGTGTGTGTGTGTGTGTGTGTGTGTGTGTGTGTGTTGCTTTCATTATTTCTTTTATATCATATACAGCAAAGCGTATAATAATATTCTATGTTATAGTAATACTTCAGAAACGCCGGTAAACGTGCTGGTAAACATCCACAGGTAAATTAATCTTTTTCTACATTTTCATGTTTTATTTTTACTCTTTTTTGTATTTACAGTCGGATTATTCCGGCACTAACCCTGTTCATATACTTACTTCTGTGAGCCCTCCTCAAGTTTCCAAATCTTCCATCTACATCCCCTGCCTCATCTCCACTTCCTTCGTTATTAAGTCCAAACCTCTTTTCGATTTTCCTGCAGAAGGCTATAGGAAGAATCTAGGAATCGACATCAAGTACGTCTTCGCGGCAGCCCACGGATTCATCCTTTCGGTCTGCGACATCTGTCATCTTTATCCCCTAGACATATAGACACCTTACAATTATGCAAAGTGACCCCGTCTGGGAAATCGAAGCTCGTGTCAATGGTACACTCTTTTCACAGAAACACCCAAGATTACTTGCCAAGTTGAAGTTACTCGTTTGTTTTCACACAGAGAGAGAGAGAGAGAGAGAGAGAGAGAGAGAGAGAGAGAGAGAGAGGAGAAGAGAGAGGAGGAGAGAGAGAAGAGAGAGAGAGAGAAGAGAGAAGAGAGAGAGAGAGAGAAGAAGAGAGAGAGAAGAGAGAGACAGAAGAGAGACAGGCATGACAGACAGACAGACGAAAGAAGACAGGAAAACAGGACAGACAGACGACACAGACAGACAGACAGAGGCAGATATACACAGACACACACAGAGAGATCGGAACCCAGAAGAGATACACCGGCACCCTCCAAAGATATAGGCCTATATATGTATATATCGGAGTACTGGAATGAAAAGCTCACACAGGGATGAAACACCCCACATAATGAGGATAGTACCGCCACCAGAGCCCGCGATATGATTTGTCGGGTTTCTTCACGTAGGATCACCACTGACTGCTTCACAGCTCGCCTTTCAAGCGGATATATTCACATGTTCACTCTTCAGCAGACAAATCCGACTATTTACCTGCCACAAACACGGGCAACGTGTCATTCGCTCGGTTGACTTGTTACACGTCGTTACAATCACTAAGCTAAATACAGGTAGCCTCGCTGTGAAGATGAAAACTGGGTGAAAAAAAGGGAGGAAAACAAAAACAACCCCCCCCAAAAAAACGAAAAGAAAAGTGGGTAAGTGAAGCGTTGAAGTTTCACAACGGGACGTAATTATTCCTCCTGGGGTCGACGAGGACAACAGTAAAAATAAATAAAAAAATACCTAAGTTGAACAGGTCACTCACTCCATGTACATTCTTGCTGATAGGCTGTACCCGGAAAGGGACATAATCTACTTTTATCTCAGTTTTTTTTCTTTTCTTTAGCTCATGTACAGAGATTTGACCAGAAGCCGCGCAATGCAAACGTTACACAATCCCCGACATTCGTGGTTTTAACGGCAGTGAAAAGATGGCACAGAGAGAGACAGCTTTGCACAATCCACATCCGTGGGGATGGGAAACGTGGGACAGAATAGAGCGTAGGGCCGAAAGCACTGACCCTTAGAAACGACGTAAGCACGGACGACTATAGTTCTGTCAAAGGGCTCTCAGACGCTGCGCATCTGTGTGAAAAGGGCGGTGATCGGGCCGCATGGGCTCTCTTAGCTGGATGGACTGGCTTGCTGCTGAGCTGTTGTCAACACTTGGTTCTCTGGACACTGTCTACGTGACTTTGTTCCCTTACAACGGTTGGCGCATTAAGCTGCGGAGTACGCAAGTTACTCTGCACTTGTCAGATCCCCCACCACCCTAATAATTATCTATTGTTCTGCTGGTTATTGTATTTATTTGTTGTTGTAGTAGCTGTTGTTGTTGTTGTTGTTGGTTTGTTGGTTCGTTGACTGGTTGGTTGGTTTTTGTTGGTTTTTCGGTTTGTTTGTTTTTGTGTTGGTTTTGTTGTTGTTGTTGTTGATTTTGGGTGGGGTGGGGGTGGGGAGAGTACGTAAATGAATGGACCGAGTAAACTTAGGTATTAGTACCTACCCCCACCCCCACCCCCGTCCTTAATAAACCCTAAGAGGTTTGTGTGGACGTTAGGCACCAATCTGCAATAGGAGTAGGAGACTGTAACAGTATCGGGGCTACGACGTAGCAAGAGAGACTCAAAGACGTTTTAGAGTCCGTCTCAAAATGATGCGGACAGAAATCAGAAGCTGCACGACCTAATAATTATTGACGTACACTGTTTCAGCGAGTGCGATCCACTCTAGCTGATGCTAACAGTTGGTTTACTTTGCTCGGAGATTCTCGTAGGCCCGCGTAACCATGGAATCGTTCTTTTTTTCCAGAGATGTAACCAGGAGATCCACGTCCTTCCTCTCTTGTGATCTACGTGCCGCCATTCATGCCACGACGTGAGGATTACCGCGTCTAGGGACTTTGCTGTCCGTTTCGGGCATTTCGTTTCCTCCCCCCCCCCACACACCCAACCCCCCCCCCTCCTTTTTTTTTTTTTAGCGGGGGTGGGGGAGGAGGGTGGGGGGCGTAAAATCAAAAGGTTACTCTGATATCAATTGCAGAAAAAAACAAGAGTTGGCGAGGGCATGGATTATGCGGAACTGACGTGGCTATAATTATACTGCTTTCTGGCAGGAAAATCGCTTTCGCAATGTTAGAGTGCAAAGCATTGCCAAACAAACGTGTGCGTGTGCATACATGCACCCTTCCACTCAGATATGAGCGCGCACACACACAACAATAATAACATTAATTGCCTGATACATACTCAGAGACGGACACACACACACACACACACACACACACACACACACACACACACACGCACGCACGCACGCACGCACACACACACACACGACCACGCACACACACACACAAACACACAACAAAAAACAACACACACACACACACCCACACACACACACACACACACACACACACACACACACGCACACACACACACACACACACACACACACACACACACACAAACAAACACAAAACAAACAAACACACACACACACACACACACACACACACACACACACACACACACACACACACACACACACACCTCGAACCGTCCCCCAAACCTTCCCCCCTCCCCCCCTTTCCCCCAATTCCACCCCACAGCGTGGAATAAATTTATGACACAGATCCAAAACTTCACAGCTTCAAGTTGGCCAACCTAATCTCTGCACGGTGTTTTACGAGACCTGTGCAATTAGCAACGGCAAACGATCGTTTGATTCATGGAGCCTGCCCCCATCCTCCCCGACCTCCATCCCCGATTGCTTTGAACATGCGAAGACGAGGAACACGGCGGCGTATCAAACGCTACGACTGAAATATAGCTCGAAACGCATAAATCTCTCTATTTTACCACCACCTGAAAAATTGCGGCTTCTGTTTGATGTGTGTAGTAACGATGGCTGTCCGACTCAGCCATCGAGGAGGAGGTAAGAGCTGACGCTCAAACATCCCAAATCCCAGTCTGCGTGGAATCCGCCTTCGTCATCATTTATTTGTTTAAAAGTGGCTTTCTGTCCCCACAGAACCTCGATCTGTTGTTTTGGGGCATAATGTCTTCGGGTGTCGTATATATTAGAACGCTAGCAGTCATTGTTGTTCCAGATTTTTGTTATACCAGGGACAAGTAGTTCTGCCCCCATCTACACCAACTGTGAGCTGTGAGCTAAGCAGAATCAACAAACAAGGGAGTTAATTAGCCTCGAATGCGTAATGCGTAACCTTCACCAGAGGAACCTCATCTACTTCTGCTGGAGCTGACGTACCTTGTATTTACTCGCATGCCAGGTGAGATGTGTACCGTTTGCCAACCCTGGTCTTTCTTGTGTGTTTGTGTAAACGCTTAACCAACAGCCTCGTCTCCTTTATTGTGCTAGTCATGTGTAGTTGTGTGTTGTGTGTGTGTGTGTGTGTGTGTGGTGTGTGTGTGTGTGTGTGTGTGTGTGTGTGTGTGTGTGTGTGTGGTGTGTGTGTGTGTGTGCGGGTGTGTGTGTGTGTGTGGTCGGCGTGGTGGTGTGTGGTGTGCTGTGCGTGTGTGTGTGTGTGTGTGTTGTGTGTGTGTGTGTGTGTGTGTGTGTGTGTGTGTGGTGTGTGGTGTGTGTGTGTGAGAGAGAAAGAGAGAGAGTGCGTGTGTATGTGTGTGGTGTGTGTGTGTGTGTGTGGTGTGTGTGTGTGTGTGTGTGTGTGGTGTGTGTGTGTGTGTGTGTGTGCGTGCGTGTGTGTGAGAGAGAAAGAGAGAG
>JABMCL010001475.1:177500-185000 GCA_018857735.1 Alviniconcha marisindica | reverse complement strand
TGAAGTTAGAATGCGCAGCAGCAACAACAGCAACAACGGCGGCGACGACAACAACAACAACAACAACAACAACAACAACAACAACAACAACAACAACAACAACAACAACAACAACAACAACAACAACAACAACAACAACAACAACAACAACAACAACAACGACGACGACGACGACGACGACGACAACAACAACAACAACAAAGGCAATCCAACCTCGCTTTCGATTTCGTGACCCGCAGTGACATAGAGCTCATTAAAAATGACCCCAGGTCAATGCTGGGCGCAATCTCTCTTTCGACCTCGTGACCCGCTCTGACTACTGTCACTAAGAATGGGCTGTTCTGGTAATGACGCCGTACAGGCCAAAAGTACGGACATGGACCCCTTTCTGCCTAACTTCCTCATACAGTAGTCGTACTTCTTCCGTACGTCACGCTACCCTAGGCCAAAAGTACGGACATGGACCCCCTTTCTGCCTAACTTCCTCGTACAGTAGTCGTACTTCTCCCGTACGTCACGCTACCCTAGGCCAAAAGTACGGACATGGACTCCTTTTCTGCCTAACTTCCTCATACAGTAGTCGTACTTCTCCCGTACGTGACGCTACCCTAGGCCAAAAGTACGGACATGGACTCCTTTTCTGCCTAACTTCCTGATACAGTAGTCGTACTTCTCCCGTACGTGACGCTACCCTAGGCCTAAAGTACAGATATATGGACCTCTTCTCTGCCTAACTTCCTCATACAGTAGTGATTCGTACTTCTCCCGTACGTGACGCTACCCTAGGCCAAAAGTACGGACATGGACTCCTTTTCTGCCTAACTTCCTGATACAGTAGTCGTACTTCTCCCGTACGTAACGCTACCCTAGGCCTAAAGTACGGATATATGGACCTCGATCTTCTCTCCCTAACTTCCTGATAAGTAGTGATTCGTACTTCTCCCGTACGAACCGCCACCCTAGGCCTAAAGCACGGATATATGGACCTCTTCTCTCCCTAACTTCCTGATACAGTAGTGATTCGTACTTCTCCCGTACGTACCGCCACCCTAGGCCTAAAGCACGGATATATGGACCTCTTCTCTCCCCAACTTCCTGATACAGTAGTGATTCGTACTTCTCCCGTACGTACCGCCACCCTAGGCCTAAAGCACGGATATATGGACCTCTTCTCTCCCCAACTTCCTGATACAGTAGTGATTCGTACTTCTCCCGTACGGTAACGCCACCCTAGGCCTAAAGACGGACTTATATGACCTCTTCTCTCCCCAACTTCCTGATACAGTAGTGATTCGTACTTCTCCCGTAGGTAACGCCACCCTAGGCCTAAAGTACGGACATATTGACCTCTTCTCTCCCCAACTTCCTGATACAGCAGTGATTCGTACTTCTCCCGTACGGAACGCTACCCTATCTCTCTGAAAACAGTCTTTTATAGACACGTATCACAACAACGTTGGATTTGAAACACTCCGCGTTCTAATCAACAACACCTGCGAGTTGTCCAACAGAAACCTGACCTGACTTTCCGGACAAAAGAACCAGCAGTGAAATGGCGTTAAAATAGCTTGGTCCCAGCTATAGTTTCCACATTTTAAACTGGAGGAATGCTTTCTCTGTCTCTTCCACAAGGCGGATACATTTTTATCATCAGGTTACGTCACATGACGCTCCACTACGCAGGCCGTTGCTTGATTTGTGGGGTATGTGTGGGTGAGAAAGAGAGAGAGAGAATAGAGAATGGGGTGGGGTGAGTGCTTGTGTATCTGTGTGTTCGAGTGCGTGTGTGTGAATGATAGTGTGTGAGTGCGTCTGTGTGTGTGCGTGCGTGCGTGCGTTGTGTGTACGAGGTGCGTGCGTGTGTGCGTGTCGTGTGCGGCGTGCGTGATGTGTGTGTGGGTGCGTGCGTGTGTGCGTGCGTTCGTGTGGTGGTGTGTGGGGTGGTGCGTGCGTGCATGCGTGCGTGCGTTCGTGTGTGTGTGTGTGTGGTGCGTGCGTGCGTGCGTGCGTGCGTGCGTGTCGTGTGTGTGTGTGTGTGTGTGTGTGTGTGTGTGTGTGTGTGTTGTGTGTGTGTGTGTGTGTGTGTGTGTGTGTGTGGTGTGTGTGTGTGTGGGTGTGGGTGTGTGTGTGTGCGGCGTGCGCGGCTGTGTGTGGTTGTGTGTGTGTGTGTGTGTGTGTGTGTGTGTGTGTGTGTGTGTGTGTGTGTGTGTGTGTGTGTGTGTGTGTGGGTGTGTGTGTGTGCATGGGGGGTGGGTGTGTATGATTATGGGGGGGGGATGTTTGTGTATCTGTGTGTACGAGTGTGTGTGTGTGTGTGTGTGTGTGTGTGTGTGTGTGTGTGTGTGTGTGTGTGTGTGTGGTGTTTGCATGTGGGGTGGGGGGGGGGGGGGGGGGGGGGAGGGGCGACCGCGCGTCCCCTCAACATGTTAACCTGTTGTCGGAGGTAGTGTGACGTAGCCAAAACTGGTAATAGAAAGTTCATTCATTGTTAACAAACAACACTAACCGGCTCACTCCATTCAGCCGTGCAGACCACGTGTAGACGACAGTTGTACCAACAGTCGCAGTCATTCTACACATCGAAATGTTGTACGCTAAAGCGTGGTTTTGTTTAATTTAAAAAAGCTCCGCTTACGGACAGCAACGTCAGATTCCAGTAGCTTCGAGCACAGACTACTCGTACCTTGCTGACAGTGCGCTCAGAAGAAGACAATCAGAAGGAGTAGACGATTTCCAGCGCACCTGAGCCAAATAACCCGAGCCGTTTCAAAACGCCTGCGTGAGGAAGGAGAGTAAGGTGGGGGTTGAATGATAATCGGGACCTAGTTGGGTGGGGTCGAGTGGGGTGGGGGTGGGGGGTGGTGGTTGGGAGGGGTAGGGGGATTGGTGACTTGAAGAGGAGTGTAGGGGAAGAAAGAGAAGAAAAGAGGGGGGGGGGGGGGGGGGGGGGGGGGGGAGAAGAAGAAAAAAAAGATCGAAAAAAAGAAAAAAGAAACAAACAAAAAACACAAATAACATCAGTTGCTTTCCCCTGAATATGAACTGAATTGCCTTTTCAGATGTTTGACTTTTCCTCCTTTCCGACGCTATGCGTCCCCTTAATCCGCTGGGATATAACCGTCACGGTTAACTGGGAGTTAAAAAATCAATTATCTATCTTCTTTGTCCTCCCTTTCGTTCCCCGAAGTCTGATATAATTATACTACTCACGCTCTTAGTCTAGGCAATCAGTACTACAAGACTGTGTACAATCATACTACAAGACTGTGTACAATCATACTACAAGACTGTGTACAATCATACTGCAAGACTGTATATCGGTGTCGACGCTACGCTTGTCAGATTGCTCAGCTAGGTGAACTGGCTGGGATCGAGTCACCCGCCTTCCCACAGACGCCTCGGGGAACCCTCGGGGTGACGAGGTACTGAGTTGTCAGAGCCAGGCTTTGGGCGCCTGCAGGTACAGGACACGGGTGAGAATCAATCCACACTGTGTAAACTTGTCAGAGAATGCATTATTCCAGGTCATTTTGGGTTTGCTAGGTATTAGTATTAGATCATTCCTTTAGTGTCTGCATATTGAGAGAAAGGGGGTATAGTTCTAATAGTGTGTACGTGTACGTGTGTGTGTGTGTGTGTGTGTGTGTGTGTGTGTGTGTGTGTGTGTGTGTGTGTGTGTGTGTGTGTGTGTGTGTGTGTTTCATGATTTTGAATTGTTGAGATAAGTGAAATTCAGTTCTTAGTAGTGCGTTAATGTAAATTAAGATCGAACGGCAGCTTTAATTTCCCTCTGGGATGAATAAAGTATATTGTTATTGTTGTTGCTGTTGTGAAGTTCGCGCGCTAACGCGGAATGAACGGTGTAACGTCTTTCTTTCCTTTCGTGTTGCTTAACGTCCACAGAAGCAATCTAGGCTTATTAGAGACAAGGAATAGGGCGGTGGGGGGGGGGGGGGGGTCGGTAACCTGTGAACACCTCGTCCTTGCGCTCCGACTCGTAAAGACCGAGGAGACCGTCCGCCACCGCCAGAACAACGATGTTAAGGAGATGGGGACCCCGTCAGTGCGAATTAGTAACCTGTGCACTCCGCAACTTGCTGTTTCAACAGCTGTGTGGAACAGTCACAAAGACAGTGTCCGAAGGAGAAGAAATGGCGTCAAGGAAGGGATCGGTCAAGGAAGGGATCGGTCTTGATACCGCCTCGGAGAGCTCCTCACAACTGACCTCTCGCCATGATGATGATGATGAAGTGATGCTTTATGTCCTCAGATGTCAGTTGACATATTAGGGACAAGTTGTGACCAATGCCGAAGCACGGTGCAATAAATCTTTACGTCCACGGAAACCAGAAGGCTCGTTAGGACGGACAGTCCAGGACGTCCACCTCGACTCTCACACAGCTCCTGAACCATGACCTCTCGCCACCAAGGCGTGAGACGCTTATACCTACAGGCACAAAGCCAAGGGCACTACACCGTCGATCGGCCAGAGGAGAGAGGCGTAGAAAGAGGAAGCGCTCGACGATCTTATGTGACACAGGACGAGAGAAGGCCATCGTCAATCAGACAAAAACCGCTCGTCAGTCAGACAAAAACTGAACTGTTTCCAAACAGCGTTGTGGAAACTTCTGAGAGACGGGATGGAGCGCTTATGGGCTTTTCTGAGCGCAGAGATACCATATATGACAGATATTTCGCCGGAGGAAAAAGCCTTCCCGTTTGCAAACAGTGGTCTCCTCCAAAAAGCAACAGCGGGAAACACTCAACCATCCTCTTCTTTGAATAAATGAAGTCTCTCTTCAGAGGTGCACATCAGAAGGATGCCAAAATTACACTCAGCTAAAACAGACTAACAAAACCAGTTATGCGTCCTGAATATGGACGGTGGGTATGAACGGGTTAAAATGTTGTCATGCGCTGCATAGTTACGTGGGGGACTATCTCCAGTTACGACTATCTTCAGCTATGACTACCTTCAGCTATGACTATCTTCAGCTATGACTATCTTCAGCTATCTTCAGCTATGACTATCTTCAGCTATGACTACCTTCAGCTATGACTATCTTCAGCTATGACTACCTTCAGCTATGACTATCTTCACCTATGACTTTCAGCTATGACTACCTTCAGTTATGACTACCTTCAGCTATGACTATCTTCAGCTATGACTATCTTCATCTATGACTTTCAGCTATGACTATCTTCAGCGGTGACTATCTTCAGCTATATTTTCGGCTCCCTGTATAACGGTATCCACCGTCCAGAAATGGAGATTAATTCCCCGAAGAGCGCATGTCGGCTTTCCCCAGCGCGTAAATGTCATCTTGATCTGAAGTGAACTGAACTCCTATCACGGCATTATATTTTTGAATTTTGTACAGTAAATATTTTTCAGTTTTGCACAGTAAAACTTTGCACAATTTTGCTCTGCCTTTGCCTGTGTTTGCTAGTATGCTTTGCACTTGAAACTTGACTCATAGTCTCCATCTCCCTGCTCGTGTGACTAGTGTATTGTGAATGGTGCCTTGGGTTGGGTCAGACCTATGTGTCTGAAATTTGTATCGCTTACAGTGGGCTGACACTAGTCGGTTTTCTTTATACCTTTTGTTGCCCATTTGTGTGTAGTCATCATGGGTCTCAAAGGTGGAGTTAATTGACTGCACTAAAAAGCACGGGCTTTAACAACATAAGATCGTGAAATTCTCCGCTCTGTGTGTGTGTGTGTGTGTGTGTGTGTGTGCGTGCGTGCGTGTGTGTGTGTGTACGTGTGTGTATTTGTGTGCGTGCGTGCGTGCGTGCGTGCGTGCGTGCGTGCGTGCGTGCGTGCGTGCGTGCGTGCGTGTGTGTGTGTGTGTGTGTTGTGTGTGTGTGTGTGTGTGTTTCTGTGTGTGTGTGTGTGCGTGTGTGTTTCGTGTGTGTGTGTGTGTTCGTGTGCGTGCGTGGTGGTGTGGTGGTGCGTGCGTGCGTGCGTGTGTGTGTGTGTGTGTGTGTGTGTGTGTGTGTGTGTGTGTGTGTGTGTGTGTGTGTGCGCGTGAGCGTGTGTGAGTACGTACGTGCGTGGGTGGGTTGGGGTGTGTGTGCGCGTACGCGCATGTGTGTGCGTGTGTGCGCGTGCGTGCGTGCGTGCGTGCGTGCGTGCGTGCGTGCGTGCGTGTGTGTGTGTGTGTGTGTGTGTGTTGGGAGCGGGGGGTGGGGGGGTGGAGAGAGAAGGAAAGTACATATAGGTTAGCTGTCACAGGAATGAAATGGAAATGTAACTGGCGTACCTATACACAAGATCCCTGACGATACAATTACAGTGACTGACGGGTTCGCTAATATTCTCACTATACCTATATTGAGGCATGGGGGATAAATAAGTAAGACCTGGAATGTTGAGAAGCGTGAGACACTACCTACAAAGCCAAGGGCACTACACCGTCGATCGGCCAGAGGAGAGAGGCGTAGAAAGAGGAAGCGCTCGACGATCTTATGTGACACAGGACGAGAGAAGGCCATCGTCAATCAGACAAAAACCGCTCGTCAGTCAGACAAAAACTGAACTGTGTCAAAAGCAGCGATGTGGAAACTTCTGAGAGACGGGATGGAGCGCTTATGGGCTTTTCTGAGCGCAGAGATACCATCTTGAATTGAACTGAACTGAACTGAACTCACGACAATCGTGAAAGGCAAAGTCACAACAAACAGGGTCCATAAACCACAGCTGCAGAGACCGGAAGGAGATACATTTTCAGTCGCCCTGTGATGCAATTTCCGGTCACCGGATTCTCTGAGCACGTTCAGGGGAAAGCAAGAAAGAAAAAGTCACAAGCCCGCATTGTTCTTCTCCCGGTTTTTAGACACGAACCGTGATCCTGAAAAGGGAAAGCGCAAGAGCTTCGCAAAGACTTAACACGACCGTGGCGGGTTTTATTATCTCCCGGAAGGGCTTCACAAAACCTTCCTGCATTAGTTGTAGAATTTTATCGTCTTCTCACAGAGACAAAGCGGAAAGCACAGGGTCATCGAATTGTATCGTGTGAGTGAGTTACAACGTGGATGGCTCCAAAGATGCGACTGTCGAGGGCCGAGAAAGAGGCCAGTGGACGTGTTGTGTGAGAATGAGTCGTGAACACGCCATGAACGTTGCAACCAATAAAAACGTTTTAAAAAGAAAGAAAGAAAAGAAACAAAGAACGGCAGAGTTCAGGAGCTGTGTGAAAGTCGAGGTGGCCGTGCTGGGCTTTCTGTTTTAATAAGCCTTACGATTTCTGTGGACGTAAAGCAACGTTGAACCACGCTTAGGCATTGGTCACAGTTTGGTTTAAGCAAAGTTTATTTACATTCATGAAAATATGGACAATCAAAATCATTGTATAAACATTACACAAGCTAGGCTTATAGTAAATGCTCAGTTTGCCCCTAATATGTCAACCGACATCCGAGGACAAGAAGCTCTACGTTATCATCGGAAAGAACGTAGTATGACCAAAAGGAAGGAAGGAAAGATAGAAAGACGAA
>JABMCL010001475.1:167500-172500 GCA_018857735.1 Alviniconcha marisindica | reverse complement strand
AATTTCTAGCTAAGATGCCAACGGTCTGAGAAAAAGAAACGCACATTTTGTCAGAAGAAGGTGGAGGAGGAGGAGAAAGAGGAGGAGGGGGAGAAAGAGGGGGAGAAATAGGAGAAGAAAGAGGAGGAGGAGGAGAAAGAGGAGGAGAAAGAGGAGGAGGGGGAGAGCTGCTGCACCAGCAAGCTAGGGAGCAAAAACTATAGTCAGAGATTTGAAAACGCTAGTGTACATTTTAATATAGCAGAATCAAAGGTCGTATAGCTATAGCTATAACTATACGATCCTTGGCAGAATGCAGTAGGGTTTTTGTTTGTTTGTTTATGTGTATGTGCGTGTGTGTGTGTGTGTGCGTGCGTGCGTGCGTGCGTGCGTGCGTGCGTGCGTGCGTGCGTGCGTGCGTGCGTGCGTGCGTGCGTGCGTGCGTGCTGTGTGTGTGTTGTGTGTGTGTGTGTGTGTGTGCGTGTGTGTGTGTGTGTGGTTGTTGCTGTTGCTGTTGTTGTCGTCGTCGTCGTTTGGTGTGTTTGTTTTTGTTTTTTGTTTAGTTTTCTCGCCTGAGGCCTATCTGGCAGCGTAATCAACGAACGTTTCTTAACGACATGATCGAGGCCACCTTATGGATGACAGCTAGATAAAGCAGGGGACACGATGAGCGTGTGGCTGCATCAGTCTACGCGGACACAGACTGCTCTGCACAAGTTGTCATTGACGACGACGAAGAAGAAGCAGGCAGAGACGACGATGACGATGACGATGACGAAAAAGAAATTGGAGAAAAAGGACGGAGAAAAATAGTAAAATTTGAGAAGACTATGAAGATGAGGATGATATCAACAGCAAGAAGAACATCAGCATCGGCAACAACAAAACCAGCAAACCATAAGAAGATTCAGAACAGAACTAAATACAAGAAGAAGAGGCAATAAACTCAGCTGCTGTCCGTTTTCCGTGAAACAAGAGGAAAAAAGGGTAAGCATGTTAAAAACAGGCAAACTAACAACACATTGACGAGGAAGGAAGGTATCTGACATGCGCACACACACAGGAAGTCACACGTGAATCTCCGCCATTTTAAAATGCCGAAAATGTATCCTCCAGTTGTAACGCCAAAAAGTTACAGAAATTGTTAATCGCAGCCAGAATACATAAAAAATCACAACTCGATCACAATTACCAGTTAGAGAAAAATGTCACAGCAGATCACAGATTTCAGTTTTGGAACATCGAGCTTTGCCTACAAACTAAAAAGAGAATTTATTGCCAATGGAATATTTTTGTCAGTGCCAATAATTGTGAAAACACGGCTTGTTGTTTTTTTGTTC
Organism: Alviniconcha marisindica; assembly: GCA_018857735.1. NCBI lineage: Eukaryota > Metazoa > Mollusca > Gastropoda > Provannidae > Alviniconcha > Alviniconcha marisindica. Next base: position 171,181 of record JABMCL010001475.1, on the reverse strand, counting down.
TTCTCCCAAACCCTCCCTCCCCACGATTTTCTATTTTCGTAATTTTAAGTGACATGCAGATGTATTATCACAAGACCCGGAATCATGGGAGAAAGGGGGGTGGGGGTGGGAGAGATGGGGAAAGGAGAGAGGCTTTTGTTTGACCCTGAACTGGCCCTCAGCGAGATCAAAGAGCGGGTACCTCAGCAAGCAATTATCACCCATTTACAGGGAACGCAAAACGGCAATCACACAGTGCTAAACCTACCCGTGTGATTATAAGACGCCTACTTCAGCGCCCGGTAATGCCCTTAGTTTCACACTGCATTGCCTTTTAATGTAAATTGTGTAAATTGCTGGTCGGCCGCCTCTGGGCCAGGAATACAAGCAGGGGCCCAGTTTGATGTTATTGTCAGATAGCTTACACGTGGAAAAACACTGCCATGAAAAACACTTGGAACTGAACAGAACAAAACAGGAAGAAGAAGAAGCGCAACACGTAAAAAGATTTGTTTAGGTTTTTTTTAAAGAGGAGGAGGAGGATCATCATCGTCTTCGTCGTCATCATCAATGATGATGATCATCATCAATGATGATGATCATCATCATCACCATCATCATCATCACCATCTTCCTCTTCTTCTTCTTCTTCTCTCTCTCTCTCTCTCTCTCTCTCTCTCTCTCTCTCTCTCTCTCTCTCTCTCTCTCTCTCTCTCTCTTATGCTCTATGTATAATACTTTATGTATAAAATGTATTTACTCAATCATGATTATAATTATGTATAAATAATATTCTGTAATTTTATTTTTACTCATCAGTATCTTTGCAAGGACTAATTGTTGGACAGGTTTCTGACTAAACCTAAACTACAATCCTTGTAAAATAAGGTTTTCGAGTTCGATTTGTGCGTGCGTGCGTGCGTGCGTGCGTGCGTGCGTGCGTGCGTGCGTGCGTGCGTGTGGTGGGGTGTGTGTGTGTGTGTGTGTGTGTGTGTGTGTGTGTGTGTGTGTGTGTGTGTGTGTGTGTGTGTGTGTCTGTCTGTCTGTCTGTCTCTGTCTGTGTCTCTAGGGACAAGATTTTGCGTTTAAAAAAATACTTTTGTGTGCGGGTGCCTCTGTGTGTGTGTGTGTGTGTGTGTGTGTGTGTGTGTGTGTGTGTGTGTGTGTGTGTGTGTGTGTGTGTGTGTGTGTGTGTGTGTGTGTGTGTGTGTCTGTGTGTGTGTATGTGTGTCTGTATCTGTGTCTGTGCGTGTGTGTGTACATAAATAGTCTCTAGGGACAAGATTTTGCGCTTTAAAAACACTTTCTTGTGCGGGTGCCTCTGTGTGTGTGTGTGTGTGTGTGTGTGTGTGTGTGTGTGTGTGTGTGTGTGTGTGTGTGTGTGTGTGTGTGTGTGTGTGTGTGTGTCTGTGTCTGTGTATGTGTCTGTGTGTGTGTGTGTGCACTTAGAATAGTCTCTAGGGACAAGATTTTGCGCTTTAAAAATACTTTAATTATAAAATGATCACAGACGCACGTTAAGGGTCCTGCAGTGTCTGTCAGGCTCTGGTGGACTATGGAAACACCAAGATAACCCAGCATGCACTGAAGGTGTCAGAGTGTTCAGAATGCTGTCAGCCTTCGGTGGATTATAGGAACACCAAAATAACTAAGCATGCACTGAATCAGAGTGTCCAGAATGCTGTCAGCCTTCGGTGGATTATGGAAACACCAAAATAACCAAGCATGCACTGAAGGTGTCAGAGTGTTCAGAATGCTGTCAGCCTTCGGTGGATTATGGAAACACCAATATAACCCAGCATGCATTGAAGGTGTCAGAGTGTTCAGAATGCTGTCAGCCTTCGGTGGATTATGGAAAACCAATATAACCCAGCATGCACTGAAGGTGTCAGAGTGTTCAGGATGCTATCAGCCTTCGGTGGAATGTAGAAACACTAAGATAACCCAGCATGCACTGAAAGTGTCAGAGTGTTCAGAACGCTGTCAGCCTTCGGTGGATTATAGAAACACCAAAATAACTAAGCATGCACTGAAGGTGTCAGAGTGTTCAGAATGCTGTCAGCCTTCGGTGGATTATAGAAACACCAAGACAGCCCAGCATGCACTGAAGGTGTCAGAGAGTTCAGAATGTTGAAGCGGGGCATTATACGGAAGACGAAGACAACGACGTCCGTGATCACAATACAGGTCTGGCTCTAGACGGCAGCAGACAGAAGTAATTGCCCTTTTCTGTAAACACGGTAAACGCCACGAGCTGTGAGTTAATTGTCTTCACGTTCCCGCCCAGCGCTCCGAGACGGAACGCCTCACAACTGTTGGCAGCTCCAACTGAGACACAAAATTGCAGATATGTACCGTTGACTTGTCTGCGCGAGAGGGCGGGGGGAGGGGGGGAGGGGGTATTAGTGCACTGAGAGATGCTGGAAACTGTGTGTGAACCGGTTTGGTCTAGCGGTAAGGCGTTGGGCTGGTAAGCAGAGGGACTTGGGTTCGAATCCGCTTCGGCTCTCCTTTCTCTTTAAAAAGGTTGTGGTTTGTGGACACTGCCTTGTGACTTTGGCCCTCACAATTAATGAAACATTAAAATGGCTCTCATCGCTGCCCACCTTAATGCAGAAGTTATTCTGGTGGTGACAGTGTGGTCGTAGGTATATAATCTCCCTCTCCCCCACCTCCATACCCCTTTCCCCATTTTCTCCCCGTCCCTAATAAGCCTTATGGTTTCTGTGGACGTTAAGCACCATGTCTACTTACTTGGGGACTGTGGGGGACGTGGAGGGAGTGGGGGGGGGGGGTCAAGGGAGCGATCACTACTGATGTGTATGGCGTGACAATGAGGTATAACCTGTAGACACTGACTCTATGTTGGACATAATTAATGGACTGTTTTCTGGTGGTGGTGGTGTACGTGTGTGTATAGAATGTTTACGACTCTCTCTCTCTCTCTCTCTCTCTCTCTCTCTCTCTCTCTCTCTCTCTCTCTCTCTCTCTCTCATTTACGTTGCAGTCGTTGTCTCGTTTTATATGTATTATGATGAGGATAATGATGATGATGATGATTGATGTTGTATTTGTCTATATCCTTCTATCATAATATTTCACTATGTATGTCTTGGTTTTTAGTAGTACTGTAGCAATGGCAGATATGTGAGTCGGCCTTTGTGCTAATATCTTTACCGTTGAGAAATAAAGTTTAATCTCTCTCTCTCTCTCTCTCTCTCTCTCTCTCTCTCTCTCTCCTCTCTCTCTCTCTCACCCTTCCCCCTTTTCTACGCCTCTCTCTCTCCCCCCCCCTCTCTCTTTGCCCCCCCCTCTCTCTCAGTCCGAGTGTTCATAACAGTGATATGACAAAATATAGCATATTCCCTTCTATTGCTAAACTCTATAAACCGACTGTTACTAAAAGCATTTAAGCAAAAACAAAAACAAATATACAAACGAGTTTCTGACATAAAAAACAACAACCTGCGTGACCTCTCCTTTCAAAAATAAATGGCACATGAATATTCTGCGCAGTAGCAATGTCATACAGATCGATTTCTTGTACTGGCCCATAATAGCGTGTGATCAGTGGGCCCGTCACTTCTGGATCGACCAATGCACATTACACACAGACTATGATTAATTCCTGACTTTGGAAGATCAGAGTCGTCTGTATCATAGTATTCAGTCGCGTCCAGCATCGTGGTGCGTACAGTGTGT
>JABMCL010001475.1:137500-152500 GCA_018857735.1 Alviniconcha marisindica | reverse complement strand
GGACGACCAGTCAATTCTGAGTCCAGACGCCTGAATTGAGTCTAATATGAATCCTCGGTTGTTTGCCTACAAAACCGTTGCCTACTTACATGACCCACTCGACTGAGAACAAAACGCCCTTGACTGTGACATCCACATCTCGATTGTATACTTCTTTGACGCAGAATGACAGGTTGTGCTTTGCCCAGTCCGCCAATCTTCATTGTGAAGAAAAAGAAGAAGAAGAAAAAGGATATTCCTCGTTGTCGACCGCCTTTTTTTTTCCCCTTCCGTATGACAAGTGGACACGGTTGAATGAATCGAATTATTTTGGAGCAGAACGAGGGATTTCGGATTCAATTACAAGGGAAGTCGATGTCACACTGACATGATCAGATAGACAGAGAGACAGATTGACAGACAGATGGACAGACAGACAGACAGACGGACAGAGACAGAGTTTGTGGCTGATTTGCTCCAGACTCAGAGCCATCATCGGAATCCCGACCCCCCCCCCCCCCAAAAAAAGCGACCAGCTCCCCCCCCCCCCCCCCCCCGGCCACACCCCTCACCTCTCTCTCTCTCTCTCATTATTTTGTTGATTTTCTTGTTCATATGCATAATAATTGTATAGTACGTACTGTGAGGTGGTAGGTCATCCACCTGCACCCCTTCATGAGGGACAATAACCTAAAATACATAAATAGATCTCTCTCTCTCTCTCTCTCCTCTCCCCCCCCCCCCCCCCCCCCCCCCCTCCCCGTCGGATTTACTCTGTTTACGGTCTTCCAGATCTAAACATAACGCCACAACAATTAATTACCGGCTTCTATTTTTTCCTTCTACACTTCAACCTAAAATCGTTGATTTTGTGTTTTAATATTCAACTCTTCTACAACTACAGATTTGTGGACGGACAAAACTTGTTTCCAGAAGATTTGCTCCTTTCAACGGAGCCTGAAGACTTCCAGTCCCTATCAGCAGGCAGACAGAACGGCTGGGCTCAGTCGGGGTGAGGTGAAACCAAAGTAAGTAAGTAAGTAAACAGGGTGCTTAACGTCCACAGAAACCATAAGGCTTATTAGGGACTACGGGGAGAAGTGTGTATGGGGTGGGGGGAAGAGGGAGATTATATACCTATCGCTACACTGTCACCACCAGAATGATTCCTGCATTAAGATGGGCAGCGATGAGAGCCATTTTAATGTTTCAGTAGGAAGTGATGGACAAAGTCACAAGACAGTGTCCACAAACCACAACCTTCTTGAAGAGAAAGGAGAGCCGAAGCGGTATCGAACCGAGGTCATTCCGCTTACCAGCCTAACGCCTTACCGCGAGGCCAAACCGGCTCTGCGGTGAAACCCCGTGTCTACTCCTATTGAATAATGTCCCGCCCTCCGCACAAAGCAAGATCGTCCAGTCCTGCCATAACCATGGCAAAGACGTGGTTCGCTGTCGAGCTCGGACTGAACGTATTCTTGCCAGTGGTGGTCAAGACCGACCGGAACAAAAAATGAATGCATGGCACGATGATAGACACGAGACCAGACCTATAATTAACGGATCAGCGCTGGTCTCAACTGAATAGCTTTCACCACCATCTTGGATGACGAGTTCGGTCCCGTTCCGTGGAATGACTTTCCCCTTCTTTCCCGAAAGTACCCTCTCTATTGGGCGATTTAGGTGGGGTTGTTAACTCCCTTGACTTTTGCCCAGCATCGCTTAAGTCCCTTAGTTGCTTTTATTTCCGGTGTGTACTTTCTTCGCAATGGAAGTCGGTGACAGTGAATTTGCGAATTTTACACTGCCAACTTTAAAGACATTTTTAGAGGCTCGTAGTCAGAATGTGTCTGGCAACAAGCAATAACTTGTTGCATGAAATCGCGATCTTCTGGTCAGCCAAAAAACGACGCAAAGACACTTTTTTCCCACCCTCCATCCCCTTTCCCCGGTAATTTTTGCAACTGCGGCAGTGGTGGCATTTGTACTGCTTCGCAATTTTACGTTCAGCTGGCATTGTTATACACAGCGTGAAGTAACGCCTACTCAGAAATCGGCCCGGAAGTGACGCTGCGACCTCTCGCGACCGAAAGATTACAAAGGGCATTCACTCATGCAAACCAGCTTCACTGAACCGCCCAATAGACTGACTCCTTCAAATCCAACATTAAAAATATATTTAAAAAAATTAAACCACAGACACGCCATGTTTTCCCCTCTCGCTGCTGGTTTCTTCTGCCGTAAGCCCGTGCATATTCATTGTTTGTTTTAGTTCGTGCATATTCATTACCTGTTTTATTTCGTGTTAGGTTTATAAATTGTATGTAATATCACTAGAAGAGTGTGTGGGCGCCCGTGTGTGGTGTGTGTGTGTGTGTGTGTGTGTGTGTGTGTGTGTGTGTGTGTGTGTGTGTGTGTGTGCGAACGTGCGAGTGCATGTCAGTGCATGCGAGCGTTCGTTCGTTCGTGTGAGTGTGTGTGTGTGTGTGCGTGCGTGCGTGCGTGCGTGATGCGTGTGCGTGTGCGTGCAAGCGTGCGTTCGCGCGAGCGTGCGTTCATGTGTGTGTGTGTGTGTGTGGTGTGTGCGTGCGTGCGTGCGTGCGTGCGTGCGTGCGTGCGTGCGTGCGTGCGTGCGTGTGCGTGCGTGCGTGTGTGCGTGTGCGTGCGACCGTGCGTGTGTGTGTGTGTGTGTGTGTGACTGTGTCTGTGTGTTCTTTCCAAATTGCTTTAACCGAGCAGGAGCCGTGAACCTGGCTGCATGCTTAATGAGTAACGTGTCCTGTTTTGGTAACAGCCACACACAAAAATAGAGCCTTCGCGAAACCGACTCTCCGTTAAACTGAACAGCCCAGGCAGTCTGACGAACCTAGACCCGACCACCTGTGTCTCTTGTTTCCGACCTGTTCGTGACCTTTGGGATCAAAACAGGACGCCAATGTCCAAGTGCAGTCATCATGATGCTCAGCAGGGACTACTTCTGCACTTTCTCCCGAAGATCGGGGAAATCCACTTGAATGTATAGACTTTACACAAGGGGTCTGCCACTTCCGTCTTTAAATTAAACAGGACCGGCGGAGAGGGGGGTGCAAAGGGGTGAAGGAGGGGGGGGGGGGGGGGCAGGGACAGGGGGTTGTGGTTTGTAGTGAGAGAGATGAAGGAGGGAGGGGGAAGGAAGAGCACTGAGGCACTGAGCTATTTTTTGTACCTGAGTCAGAGAAAGAGACAGAGACAGAGAGACAGAGAGAAACAGGAAGGAGAGAGAGCACAAAGGGAGGGAGTCTTTGTTTTTTTCTTGTTTTTGTTTTTTGTACCTCAGTCACACACAGAGACAGAGAGACAGCTATAATTATCTTCGGACCTTATCCTGGCTGTAAGACAGAATCTTTCACAGCTATAAATATATTCTGACCTTATCCTGGATGTCAAAATCTTTACAGCTAAATATTCTGACCTGCTCCACATTGTAAGAGCGAATCTTTCATAGCTACATTCTGACCTGCTCCAGCACTGTAACTAGAAGATTGTTTACATAGCTCTAGATTCTCAAACAGTGGGGACCTTCATTTCTGCGTCTGTATAGCACCTCGCCGTCAGGGCTTACGTAGTAGGAAATGGGGGAAGTATTACACATGAATTCTACTTGTTGAAGCGAAGAACAACCATGAGGCATTGTTCAATAAGCGTTCTCTACACTAAACAACCCAGCTGAACGCAAAAGCGCACTCAGATACATTTACACCCACGATCAGGCAAAATTACGAGAAGAAAAAAAATCCAAAAAATCGCCAACAACCTTTTGCCAATGTCGAACGGGCCCTGTGTGCGTGCAACATTTAAGTCATATATAATTATGAATGAAAATGCCAACAGCTCAGCAATTTGCAAGCATAAATAGTGGGACAGACACAGAAAGAAGCCGAGAGAGAAGGTGAGAGAGAGATAAAGGTGTGGGACAGATCAGAGATAGTGGAGACGTTGCCTCAGTCATAGCCTCTGGATATGAATTACACCTCGCAATGGTTGCTTTATCGATTTCACATCGGCAGACTAATTGTTTTGTCAGCCTGGTATGCCAGACGCCTTCCTTCCAACCTCGCCCATCCTCATCCTCTCTGTCTTTGCCACTCTTTTGTTTCAGACTGTTAAAGTAAATTAATTGTCTCAACCAACCGCTCCTTTGACTTTCTGCCTTTCTCATCAATCGCAGACAATTTATCACAGTTGGATACACTCTCTGAATGGATGTCCTGCTCTTCTGACGTCTGTCTTTTGTGTAACCTTTCACAGCCGCTTGTTGACGATCAGTTCGAATTACACACACTACACATACACAACACACACACACACACACACACACACACACACACACAGCACGCACGCACGCACGCACGCACGCACGCACACGCACGCACACACGCACACGCACGCACGCACGCACACACACAAACACACGCACGCACGCGCGCACAAACATACACAAACACGCACGCACAAACACACACGCACGTACGCACGCACGCACGCGCACACATACACACACACACACACATACACACACACACACACACACACACACACACACACACACACACACACACAGAGAATAACAATGAGCCCATGCAACCACTCATCTTTCCCTCCACGGCGATGGATGACAGGGCCCTATCAGCATGTTTGACTGAGACACTGGATGTGGCTTTGTGTTCCGCCACCAGAACTAAACGTCTTCCTCTCCTTTGCGCATCCTCAATCTGTCCTAAATCAAAGTAGCTTATCGTGTTTACAAAACTACGCAAAGAGACCGCTCTGGTATTTGAGTTGCCCCTTCCCCGCCCCACCCCGCTTCCCCGCCCCTCGCCCCCCAGTACCAAAACTCAGGCTGTTGGCTGCTCACTGTAGACTGAGGGACACACTGAAGAATGCGTGGCAATTATGCTGAAGGCCGTGGACTGGCCATCCAGAACAGAGTGAAGAGGATTAGATGTAAATAACTAGTGGCTGCCCAAACCGACTCGGCAAAACACGAAAACAACCTGGTTTATACAGATACCTTTTCTCTTAAAAAATCGCATTTCTGCCAGAAAGCTGACTCTGCACGAAGCTCTCTCTCTCTCTCTCTCTCTCTCTCTGTCTCTGTCTCTCTCTCTCTTTACTATCTGTCTTTCTGTCTAGTTATATTCTTTCTGGGGTTTTTTCTGTCTCGATCCGTATGCATTGCCACCCCCCCCCCTCTCCCCCCCCCCTTTATGTAAAGTTTTCGAGTCTGAGCTCTCTCTCTCTCTCTCTCCTCTCTCTCTTCTCTCTCTTCTTCTGTCTTCATCTCACAGCTTTATTTCTCCCTCCCCCCCCCCCCCCCCCCCCCCCCTTCCCCTCCCCTTCCCCTCTCTCTCTCTCTCTCTTGCAGCTTTTCCATCCAAAATAGCAAGGGATAGGAAGGATAATGTTAGAGGCCTATTACCGATCATCAAAGCAGCAGATGCATCATACGTTAAGTTGACAAAATGTTCCCTTGAGCACATCGAGCTAGTCAATACAATCTCGTCTCAGGGCACGTGGGCCGTGCGGGTCGTGATGCAGTAACGCATGCAGCGCTGATCGACACGGCATGCGCCTATGAGGAATGCAAATAGGGCCAGCCAGTGCGACATGCTCGGGTCCGACATGTCGTCTTTTCGCTTTCCGCTGTAGGGCGTGATCAGAATGACTTGACATGAAGAAGGGAGGGATCCATATTTTGATCATTGAGCTATAGTTTTTTTGTTTTTTTGTTTTTTGAATAGGGTCGTGGCTTTGATCTCGTGCACATGGGAGCCAATGGTGTGTGTGTGTGTGTGTGGTGTGTGTGTGTGTGTGTGTGTGTTGGTGTGTGTGTTTGTGCGTGTGTATGAGAGAGAGAGGGAGTTGTGTGCGCGCGCTTCCGGGATTGAATGTGCGGTGATGTGTGTGCGGGGTGAAAGGGGGGGGGGGGGGAAGAGAGGGTATATACTGAAGTTATATTTACGTGCACGTGCATTAAATTTCAATGAAAAATCGCGACCTTATTTTGAATACATATGTCGTCTCGTTCAAACTAATGGTATATGCTGCGTACCTTTCGATTTCGTCCTTTTTAACTTAATGTGGCACCCCACATTTCCACTGACCTGATCTGCTTGACCTGAACACACATCAGTCGTGATGTCTAAGAAGGGAGGGCTTCTTAAAGTCATTGTCCGCATCCTGATGAAAAAAGACCTCTCGAGTATAATTAAGTACACCCTAATGAGACCAGGACTGTAATATATATATATATATATATATATATATATATGAGAGAGAGAGAGAGAGAGAGAGAGAGAGAGAGAGAGAGAGAGAGGGTAAACAAAGTCCAAGCATCTTTTTTAGTGGATACTATTTACTCCGAATTTTCGCCCTTGAGGGCTTCGTCAAGGCCCGGTTGCTTGACTGATTCCTACAAAATGTAATTAGATTATAAAATACGTCATATTTTTATATGTCACGCTCTCTTGCACACGACATACATTCCAGACGACTAAACACACCACACACACAATCTCTCCTTCTCCTCTCTCCTCTCTCTCTCTCTCTCTCTCTCTCTCTCTCTCTCTCTCTCTCTCTCCACACACACACACACACACACACACACAACACACACACACAAAACATTCTCTCACTCCTCTCCTCCCTCGCTCTCTCTCTCTCTCTTTCCTCTCTCTCTCTCTCTCTCTCTCTCTCTCTCTCTCTTGCTGTTGAGGCAGACCTAGAATGTCATTTTTTCAACAATTAAACTGAAACCAAATTCACTTCATATTATCATGTCCTAAGTACTATGACCTAAGAGATAAATATATACCACGCAAATATGTCAGATGTCTATATATACAAATATGTGCGGTGCCAGGAGTCACAGAGAGCCTTGTTTTTCTGTGTATATCTATATCTATATATATATAAGTTTGGAAAAAGCAGGCTTCACTTCTATATTGGCCAGATGCTGATGAAAACAGGATCTCACGTAAAGCTTACATCAGCTACATGTTGATGAAAACAGAGAATAATAACGTGTGGGCTGTATCCTGATGACACGCCACTAACTAATCCTTCATCATCCCACGCAGACCCGTAAGTCTGCCTCATTCTACATTGTCCACCTTTCGTAAAACTCTTCGCCGTCGTTCTTTGTTCATCTAGTCTGGTCAACCCACTAACTGTCCTCCGTCCTACATTTCCCTCCCACTCCAATATTTGCTCATCGTCCTATGTCTGTCTTCTATCATATCCAGTAGCCTCTTGTCCTTTCATTTTCCACCCAATCTTATGACTTCGTCGTCTTTCATTTTCCACCCAGTCTTATGACTTCGTCGTCTTTCATTTTCCACCCAGTCTTATGACTTCGTCGTCTTTCATTTTCCACCCAGTCTTATGACTTCGTCGTCTTTCATTTTCCACCCAGTCGTATGGCTTCTCGTCGTCCTTCCTTTTCTACTCAGTCTTATGACTCTTTGTCGTCTTTCATTTTCCGCCCAGTTCTACGACTTTTTGTAAACTTTTTGTCGTCCTTCATTTTCCATCCAGTCATACGACTTTCGGTTGTCTTTCATTTTTCATCCAGTCCTATGACTCCTGGTTGTTCTTCTATTTTCCATCCAGTCCTATGACTCCTTGTCGTCCTTCCATTTTCCATCCAGTCCTATGACTCCTTGTCGTCCTTCCATTTTCCATCCAGTCCTATGAATTTCGTTTATCTTTAATTTTCGACCCAGTCCTATGACTCTTGTTCACCTAATCCAATAACTGTTCTTCGTCCTACGTTTTCCGCTCAATCATATAACCCTTTTTTGTGCTACTTGTTCGACCCAGTTATATAACTTCTTCGTCCTTCGTTTTTCACCCACTCCTATAACGCTTCCTTCTCATTAATTTCCTAACCAGCGGTATAACTCTTTTTCCTCTTTTCACTTTCCACCCACTTGCATGCTTCTTCTTCGTGTTTAATTTTCCACCCAGTCTTTTAACGCTTCCCCGTCCATTGTCGACCCCACCTTCTATGACAAGAGAGACAGCGGGTGGGGAGAGGTGGGAAGGGGAGTTTTCGGGGGGTTAATAAAATGACGCATTTAGCCAGGAACTGCATCCGCGACGACACAAGCAGTGATAAGTCATTCTAAAATTATCTGACTGATTACCCTCTCGTCTTGGAAAATGCAAGATGTGGTTACAACAAACGCTGAAAGCTTACTCTGTTGATCCGATGTTCGTGCTCAGCTTTGTCTGAACTCTGACAACCATCCATCATGCTCTACGATCTCCCGCATGCTCTATTTTAGAGGGGCCTTTTGAGTGTGTGTGTGTGGGGGGGGGGGGGGGGGGTATGCTGGAAGAACTGGGTGGGGGACATCGCGATTACACAAAAAAGCGCTCGCGCGCACACACACACACACACACACACACACACACACACATACACACGCGCACACACGCACGCACGCATGCACGTACGCACGGACGCGCGCACACACACACATACACACACACATGCGTGCGCGCGCGCACGCATGCACGCACGCACGCACGCGGAACGAGAGGGAGAGAGAGACAGAGAGAGACAGAGACAGAGAACAAAAGTTATAAACACAAACACAAAACTCCGAGACCAGTGGCGGAAGACGGAGTTGAGACTAAAGACTAAAGACGCGTTGACGAACCCTCCACACTGAACGCACGGGCCTATAGCCCTCTGGTCAGTCAGCGCGTCCTCATGCATATTCTGTTGAACGTGCACATGGCTGCAAGCGTTCGGAGGATGAGAACTTGGACCGAGTTGGGCGGGAGCGGGGTGCGAGAGGGTGAGGAGGTTCGGGGATAGCGGTGTGGTTTGGACCGATAGCGTGATTACCGTGAATTTAGAACCACGACGCTGAAACGCCGGAACGGCCATCGGGATGTCGGGCAGAGCCAAACGTGCAAAACAGTGTATAATTAGAGAGTATATAATTATAGAATGCTGGTGGCGGATGTCCACTATTAATCAAACGCCTGCGCGGTTCGCGGTGATCGGAATGACGAAAGGTGAACGTGCTAGACTGAAACTGATACAGCGTTAGCCACTGGGTGAGTCACCTTTGATCTTGCAAGCCGCAAAGCCCATAAATAGTACAAAGGAGCTAATTAATAATAATAATAATTTACATTTATCATGCGCTCATTAACCTAAATATGATATTCTATACACATGTAGAGCATAGTCCTACCAAAACAATTTACATAAAGTATTATTAAACACACACACACACACACACACACACACACACACACACACACACACACACACACACAAACGCACTACACACACACACCACACACACACACACACACACACACACACAAAACACACACACACACACACACACACACACACCACACACACACACACACACACACACACACACACAATGACTGTAGCAGAAACAGGGTACTGATATTAGTAAGGATGGAAATACTGTGAGAAGAGGAAGGTTTTCAGTTTGGCTTTTAAAGATGACAGGGTTGAGCAGTGTCTAAGGTCTTGTGGGAGTGAATCGTAACAAAAACACAACAAAGACCTGCGTCACCTGATGTAACTCTCACCTGGCATGAGAGTAAATACAAGGTACATAAACTCTACCAAAGGTACATTCTCAAAAAGGGTGCCTCCCCCCACCCCCCTCCATACAGTGGCATATCTATCTATCTATCTATCTATCTACCCTCATTTCCGTCAGGCACACTCGGCGATACAGGTGTGTGCAGCAAAACACACACCAATATTTAGCCCAAACTGGACATAGTCCTTTGAATAGGACAATAAGGTAAGGACAAAAGCAGAGCCGCCATGATTGACCCAAGCTGCTGAAAATTACCGTCAAAAGAACGCTTATTTATTAGGACAAAAACACACAATCTGCAAATTTTCGGGGCAATCCCCTTTGTCAAGCTACAAAACGACGCTTAAACAACAGTTAAAGGGTGGAAAACGAGGAAAAATGAGATGAGAAGCGAAATAACTCATCTTTTTGGGTTGAGCTGGGTTTTTATATCCACTCACATTCTTTCAAGCAGTGGACAGAAAAGCAACCCAGCTCAAACAAAAAAGATATGTTATTTTGCTTCTCATCTCATTTTTCATCGTTTTTCACCGTTCGACTGTTAAGTGTCGTTTTGTAGCTTGACAAAAGGGATTACCCCGAAAATTTGCAGAATGTGTTTGTGTCCTAATAAATCAGCGTTCTTTTGAACCTTTTATGTGTTTGGTTCTTGTTTTAGAGTGCTAGCAGTCATTCTTGTTTCAGATGTTTTTTTGTCTATTTTTTACATGTACTCCATGCCTCGCTTGCTGAAACCTTTCCATTGGAGGTAGGATGCCGTAAACTTGTGTCTTGGAGTTTGCTGCGCTGGTTCCAGTGATTCGGCGGATCTGTGTACATTTGGGGAAACGGCCACGCTGTAAACAGTGTACAGACTAGCAAAGCCGCTGATTAACGGTAAATAACCAGGACTGTTGCAGAAGTGAGCGTAAGGTTTCCCCAATAGCGCAGCTGGCACATTATGGTTTTGGTGTTCATAAAAAGCTAATGAGCATTAGGAATGAACAATTGGTGAACTCGAGGCATCTTCTTTAGGTACTTGTGATCATCAGCACTTAGGTTCTCGTGAGGTGAACACAACTGGCTTGAAATCGAATAATACTCTTCTGTTTTCTATATTCTTATCCAGTATTATATAGAATAATAATAAACGCATTTCCAGTGCGGCGAATCCCTCTATGATAATGGTCGGCAAACTTTATTACACGTGTGAGGCTCAAAGCGCTATATGCGAAACATTACACAACAGTGCACAACCTGATTCCACACACGCCACACTACCACACACACACGCACACACACTATAACCACCCTTTCGCCCTGATATGACCTATACGGTTGACTGGTCCTTAACCACTTATAATTATAACGTCGCTTCCCTCTCTCTGTGTGTCTCTCTCTGTCTCTGTGTCTCTCTGCGTCTCTCTGTCTCTCTATGTCTCTGTCTCTCTGTCTGTGTCTCTGTCTCTTTCTCTCTCTGTGTCTCTGTCTCTCAGTGTCTGTGTCTCTGTCTCTCTCTGTCTCTCTCTGTTTGTCTCTGTCTCTCTCTGTCTCTCTGTCTCTGTCTCTCTCTCTCTCTCTCTGTCTCTCTCTCTCTCTCACACACACACACACACACACACACACACACCACACACACACACACAACACACACACACACACACACACACACACACACACACACACACACACACACACACACACACACCCTCTCTCCGAGTACTCCTAAGACCTTCTCCCCTCCTCCCCCCCCCCCCCGCCGCACCCGCACCCCCCGCCCAGAGAGAAAAAAAGAAGAAGAAGAGGAAGAAGAAAATCGGTAAAAAGAGGCAACGTCTGAAGCAAACACGTGCGTTAAAACATTTCATCATGTTATAAAGTACCCCCAGAATAGCACACGGCGCTATGACACACTAAACAGCAATGAACTCCTTCATTAAAAATCAATAGCGTGAAGTCTGGCCACCTTCCCGCCGTCACATGCGTCTTCATCCCAAACCTAAGCCGGCGGCCGCCAACTGCTGGTAGCTCAGCTGGTTCAGTAGAGCTCGTGTGGTTGGAACAAGAAGACTGCAGGGACGAGACGCTGCTCCGGTCGTTTGGAACTCTCTACCAATGAATAAATGTCCGCCTCTCATCGTCTTTGTCGTCTTTTCAAGCTCAATTTTTTTTTTTTTTTTTTTTTAATCTCGATAGAAAAAAAATTAAAGCTCGATCTTCCTTGAAAGGACGAGAGAAGGTCATTGTCAGTCAGACGAATATTGGAACAGTCTCAAAGGCAATGTTAGGTAAGCCTCTGAGAGCCGAAAGTGGAGCGCATAAGGGCTTTTCTAAGCGCATGGATACCATCTTGAACTGAACATTGAAATACACCTCTTCCGCATCGCCTTTCCGTAATATCTACCTGTCTGTCTCTCAGTTTTGAGGAACACATTTGTTTTGCTAGGAAAGTGACGAGACGCACAGACTTCGATTACTGGTGCGAGTGTTCCCTAGATTTACCGAGGGATGGGATGTGTGTGTTTTATCTCCCCCGGTGGAGTGTTACTTTTCTGGGCGAAGACAAAAAAATTCTGGAAGAAATTCTTTCCTAGAAAGAATGATACTCCCAGTAACGTTTTTCTCGGAAAAATGCGCTAGTAATTATAATACTAATGGCGTTATAGGACTATATTTTACATTGGAACATTACTCATACTTATGGCGTGTGTGTGTGTGTGTGTGTGTGTGTGTGTGTGTGGTGCGTGCGTGCGTGCGTGCGTGCGTGCGTGCGTGCGTGCGTGCGTGCGTGCGTGCGTGCTTGCGTGCGTGCGTGCGTGCGCGCTCGAGCAGGTGTGTGTATGTGCGTGTGCGCGCAGGTGTGTGTATGTGCGTTTGGGTTTTGTTTTGTTAGTGCAAATGGGTTGCTAGTTGATGTATGTCAGTGTTGTTGATTGCTTGTGTTTGTATGCTTACCGCTTTCGAGACACATTCCATGTTGTAAAACTTGGTGAATAAAGAATCTGAGTCTGAATCTTATACGCCGTGAAAAATGCACGAGCTTACGGCGCTGTGCGACATCACAAGACAATCTAAAGAGTAAAATAAAAGGAGAAAAACCGCATTAAGTCGCCTACGGCAACTCTTACCTGGCGTGCGTGTAAATACAAGATACATAAACTCCTCCAGAGGTACAAACTCAAACATTAAAATCACTAACACCGCTCACCACCACCACCCCCCCCCCCGTGCCCCCCTCACCCCCCCCCCCCCCCCCCACACACACCGTCACCTCATTCAGCTAACCTTCATTCTTTGTTTCAACATGCAGTTAACTCATTCAAGACGCCACAAAATGACGCTCTCGGCTCCTGTCGACGCACTGTTTTTGCCAGACAGACAGGCAGACAGAAAGAGACAGATACAGAGAGTGCTACTCCCTTCAATAAGAGCCTATTGTGTGCATCAGTTCCCCCCCCCCCCCCCCCCCACCCCCACCCTCCCCACCCCCATCCCGAGCCGAACCCGATTTCTGGCCCACAATGCCGACCATATTATTAGAGAAGAATCAAGCTAGTTCAGTCAGTGAATTATTGCAGGTAGCAGGGAAGCAGCTAACACATTTAAATAGCGCCCAATCGCAGAGGGGTTCAGATACCTTCCTGACCCGAGGAAATAAAAATAATGCAAATTTGTAAAGTGCCTACCCTGTAACTCAAAGCGCTGAACAATACAAACAAAACAGAACACACACGTACATGGGTGTAACACTATATGAATCTACAGTCCATATATCACGGTGACAGTTCCTTTTTCGGTGAGCGACTCTATAAAAAAACAAATAATTTTACACAGTTGCCAAATCGTTTATTTTTTGTATTTGTTTAATATTTTATGGCAAATCATTGTCGTTATCCGTCAGAATTTCTTTTTGATTTATTCTGTAAGCCCGACCTCTTAACCGCACCCTGTTGTTGCTGCTGTTGTTGTAGCCTCATGAAGGCGGTGTATAATTTGTATATGTCAGACAGAACACCGATACGAAAACTGAAGTCATTAATATCGCCGTTTTAGTTATTGTCATCGTCGCCGCTGTTGTTTTAGGGGATTGTTGTTGTTGTCGTTGTTGTTGTTGCTGTGTGTGTGTGTGTGTGTGTGTGTGTGTGTGTGTGTGTGTGTGTGTGTGTGTGTGTGTGTGTGTGTGTGTGTGTGAGTGAGTGAGTGAGTGGTGTGTGTGTGTGTGTGTGTGTGTGTGTGTGTGTGTGTGTGTGTGTGTGTGTGTGTGTGTGTGTGTGTGTGTGTGAGTGGTGTGGTGTGGTGTCAGTGGGAGTGAGAGAGAGAGGAGAGAGAGAGAGAGAGAGAGAGAGAGAGAGAGAGAGAGAGAGAGAGAGCAGAGCAGACAGACAGACAGACAGACAGACAGACAGACAGACAGACAGACAGGCAGGCAGGCAGGCAGACAGACAGACAGACAGACAGACAGACAGAGAGCAACCTGAACTCTCGAACTCAGATTGTTTATTGTACATGAGCCATAGGCCACTACACAAAGGAAAGTGAAAAATGGGAGAGAGGGATGCAAAAGAGGGGGACGAGAAAGAGGGAGGGGTGGGGGGAGGGAGAGAGAGACAGAGAGGGAGAGAGAGAGAGAGACAGAGACAGAGACAGAGACAGACAGACAGACAGACAGAGGCACAAAGAGACAGACCGAGACAGAGACAGGGTCTCTCTCTCTCTCTCTCTCTCTCTCTCTCTCTCTCTCTCTCTCTCTCTCCTCTCTCTCCTCCCACACACACACACACACACACACACACACACACACACACACACACACACACACACACACACACACACACACAGGGATGAGCATCACAAAAGTTCACCGCTGGCTTAATTTGGCAAGATTCCAAAGTAAGCAACACAAGCTAATCCGGTGCAGACGAAACTGTACAGCAGGTCATCGATCGTGCTGAAATGCAGAAGTACTAGAGTCCAGAATGATTTAAATACTTAGTGAAGAGGCGCCTCTTGCTCTGAAGTCCTCATCTGAAAACTACTGGTCTGTCACCGGCTTCGTCCATCCATACCATTATTTGTCCGCTCTTCAGGCACGCCACAGAAGCGTATGAAAGCTTCATCCCTTGTGACAACATCAATCAGTCGGTTGAGCCTTAGTTTGCTGTTCAGAAATGGCCTGCATCTGTTAAGCATTCTCTCTATTTGTGTGCCCACTTTGCACACCCCTTTTTTATATTTTATACTGAGTTCTTCATGACTATTTCGGAGAATTGTACTATGTGAACGGTAATACAGTGACGGTATTTTCGTTCACGGCAGTTTTTGGTGCCCCAGACCTTGACTCATCTCTGAAGTCACTCTTGCCACTTTGAAAACGTCCGATTAGCAAGCAACAAATGCG
>JABMCL010001475.1:117500-127500 GCA_018857735.1 Alviniconcha marisindica | reverse complement strand
TGAATCTACTTGGGAGAATAAGGCCCATCCCGGGTCCGATTGAATGGTGTGTGCAAAATGCAATCCAACGGTAAGTCTCCCCAAACAGGAGCCTATCGACCAGAGGAGCGACCAGCAAAAGAAATGAAGATGTAAAGGTTTTGGAAAGCCAGCCGGATGTGCTTCGCTCGGGGAGGGCTCGTCAGTGGCTCAACGCTACTTAGAAGCGGAAATATTTTCCAACCCAGAACCACCTAAGTTAGACCACTCTGTATGTATATAAACAATCCATGCAAGTGTTTTGATATAATACGACTTGCATGCACATTTTTTAGCATGGTGCCAACAGTGCAAAGCCGTTGCCTGTGTCAACATTTGCACCGTTCACGCAATTCCCCTCCAGGAACAGCCGGGAACAGTGGGTCAGCCTCGTAACCAGTGAAGCTCAGTTTGATACCCTTGCTCCCCAAGAGATGACATATATATGAAATGCCAGGATTCAGGCATGACGTCAGACGAAGCCCTGTAGCTAAGAACGACATGAGGGCAGGGCACGGGTTAAAGTGGGTGTCGCCGTGAACAGGGAAGGAAACATCATGTCTTGTCTGTCTGGTTTTACGTCGGTTTCACTAACGTGGCACCGACGACAACGGATTTAGCATACACTGTGGCTGGAGACTTTAAAGGTTCTTCTCTGCTGCGTGTTATCCACAGCAGAGGGTTCCGCTCTGAGCTCTAAGCCCCGCGTCCATTCTCTTAATCGTTCTTTCGTATAGTATCCAACTTCACCATTATGAAGACTCTGATACTATTAGTGCATGCTAGGTTATTTTGGTGTTTCCATAATCCATCGAACTCTGGCATGGACAGGAGGAGCTTCAACGTGCGCGTGTGATCTTTTTGCATGTGTATGCACACGGCTTTTGATCAGGCGGTCATGTTGCACTGTGGTGATTGGTGGAGTGCTTTATGCACGATGGTCTGAGCATGAAACGGCATTTAGCTGATTGTAATTTACCTCATTTCTTTGCAAGTGGTAAAGATCGATATCTCGTCATCAACACATGCGAGCCATTACTTCGAAGGTCATGTTTGGAATCAACCAGTCTTTCTCTCCTTTGCTATACTAGCTTGAGAGTAAGATATGGCGGCCACTCTTCGAGTTTTTCACGCGGAATATAAGCTCCAAACGCACAAAAGGTTAAAAGGAATGCTGTTTATTAGGACAAAACACAACATGTGAATTTTCGGGGTAATCCCCTTCATTAAGCTATAAAACGACACTTAAACAACAGTTAAACGGAGAAAAATGAGATGTAAAACTATGACTTTAATCTGCTTATAAATTGTGGCGTTCAGAAGTGGTCGGGTGATTGGCAGCTTCGAATTTTACATCACTTATGACTTTACTTTTACTTCGCCTGAGCGTGACTCGCATTCTGTTGTAAAGATCATGGTGTAAAAGGCAGCACTGGATTCGCCACAGATAAATAAATACACAAGGGACTTCATTAGTGCTGGAGTGACGTCACACAAACACAACAACAAAGACTTGAGGATGGACCTCTGCTGGAGTTTATGTACCTGAATTGTATTTACTCGCAAGCCAGGTGAGAGTTACCGTAGGCAACTCAGGTCTTTGCTGTTGTGTTTGTGTGAAGTCTCTCGAGCGCTAATTAACTCTCTTGTATGTTGATTCTGCAGGGGCGCGCTGGGCCTCGTTCTGTTTCAGATCGCGACAGATAAGTTACAGGTTGGTTCGAATCCCGGTTCCCGGTTGAGACCGTATTCTTCTGTGTGTGTGTGTGTGTGTGTGTGTGTGTGTGTGTGTGTGTGTGTGTGTGTGTGTGTGTGTGTACTTGCGTTTGTGTGTGCGTGTGCTTTGTGTGTATTTGTGTGTGTGTGTGTGTGTGTGTGTGTGTGTGTGTGGTGTGTGTGTGTGTGGTGTGTTGGTGTGTGTGTGTGTGTGTGTGTGTGTGTGTGTGTGTGTGTGTGTGTGTGTGTGTGTGTGTGTGTGTGTGTTTATATGTATATGTATGTGTGTGTGTGTTTGTGTGGGTGCGGGTGTGTCTGTGTGTATGTATGTGTGTCTGTCTGATTGTCTGTGTCTGTGTCTGTGTGGGGGGTGTCTGTGTGGGTGTGTGGGCGTTACTCCCTCGTCCCTAAAAAGGGCCTTTAAAGGTGAAGCCCAATCGAAGGACTTTGCCGGCAGCGGCTGAAGACAAAGATGACAATCGGCAAAGCCAGTCACTCCATTTGGCACCTCGCCCGTGCGGCCCCCAGTCTAGACAGCAACATCGACTCTGTAGATTCCCAGCTCATTCCAGGGAACCACCCGGCAGAGGGCTACCGCGGACGCAGAAATTAACCCCCCCCCCGCCCCCCCCCCCCCCCCGCCCCCCACGATCCCCCCCCCCCCCCCACCTAACGTCTTAAAAGCACACAAGGGAGGGGTGACATAAACGGTGACTGAAAACCGTTTTAACTTGCCGTTTGATCGCTCGTGCTCCGCCCTGATATGACGGTTGAGTGGGCGTTAAACGTATCAAGCATCAAGCAGTCCCAATCCCCAGCAGGAAAAAGACGGACGCACTCATTGGCTTTTATGGATGGATGCGCATCGTTTACAGGTTTACATGAGCAGACGCTCTGTCTCGAGTTCGAGCCCGTAATTAGAAACACGTTTACGAGTCATTTCCGAATAGTAGCAGGCTAGATATGAGAGAGAGAGAGAGAGAGGGAGAGGGAGAGAGAGAGAGAGAGAGAGAGAGAGAGAGACAGACAGACAGACAGACAGACAGACAGACAGAGACAGAGACAGACAGACAGACAGAGACAGAGAGACAGAGAGACAGAGACAGACAGACAGACAGAGAGAGGCAGAGACAGAGACACACAGAGAGAAAGAGAGAGAATGGGGTGCGGGGGGGGGTGGGGGGTGCAGGGGGCGGGGGCGGATATCAAATTGTAACAATTCATATTGTTTTAAGATCAGTGTCGATGGCTCTGTATCCAGCTGCTGAAACACTAGCACTAAGCGCAAGCGAAAACAAAACAAAGAAAGAGACAGAAAGACAACAAGAGATCTATACGTGTGAAATGCACATACCAATCATTTTATTCAGTGGATGCCATTGTGAGCATAAGAGCTCAAAAGTTCAAATGTCGCTTTGCCACTCTTGCTGCTGGGATATAAATTATATTGACCCCGTCCCCGAACCGCTTCACATACAATTACGCCCTCACCCACCCCCGACTTCACACACACACACGCGCGCCCGCACGGGCACACACACATACACACACGCGCGCGCACACACACACACACACACACACACACACGCATCACGGCCTTGCACCCCAGATGCTCTCTACAGATGAAAGCAAACAGACAGATCATTCAGTCCACGCGTTGAGTCAACAGAAGCAGACTGATTTTTCGATGCCTTCTGCTCCCCCTACACACACACACACACACACACACACACATCGCAGCCTTGCACCCCACATGCTCTCTACAGATGAAAGCAAACAGACAGATCATTCAGTACGCGCATTGAGTCAACAGAAGCAGACTGACATTTCGATACCTTATGCTCCCCCCCCCCCCCCCTCAACTCCCCAACCTCCCACCATTACGTGTCGTCGAGATGACACTATCCTGACTGTTCTTTCAGTCTGCCCCTAGCTATCTTCCAGTTCTGTCGCCCCCCTACCCAAGGCCAAGGAGAAGGAATTAAGACACAGTTTCCGTTGTACCGAGCCATCGTGCTGATGCCCAACAGTACCAGGAAGGTACTGGCAGATTTGTCATTCAACTTGTTTGAGACCAAGATCCTAGGAAGGGACTTGAGAGGGCGTGGTGTGTGTGTGTGTGTGTGTGTGTGTGTGTGATGTGTGTGTATGTGAGGGTGAGGGGGTGGTTCAACACTCGCCGATGAGGCTACCTTTTTGTTACTGTGACCACAACATAACTTTTTTCCTTCTTCTTTGTTGTTGTTGTTTGTTTGGCTGGTTGGTCGTTTTTGTTTGCTTGTTTTTGTTGTTGTTGTTGCCATTTTAATGGTTCTTTAAAAAAAAGAAAAGTTTTTTAGCAATTTGTCTAATGGTTTCTTGTTTGTCGCGTGTTTGTCGTTTGGTTTTATGGTTGCTGTTTGGAGGGGGTATACTTAAGCTATTTTCCATAACCCACAAGTTCTGTTAGAAAAAGGTGAACCGAATCAGGGTGGAACCTCTCTCACTATGTATGCTTTCCAGCCAAGCCGTGCCTTGTAAATTCTTAGCGCTGTAGCAAGACAAACTATCTCACACTGATCGACAGTCAGTGTCAATATCTAGGCGACGTTACGGTTACGGCCACTACGGCGGACTCTTCGGCAATCCGGGATTAGGGTTAGTAATTGGATTTTAATGCCCTGTCGACCACACAGGGTCACCTCAGGACATTCGGGATTAGGGACTATCCGCCTTTGAATTTCAGTTCCTTTTTTTCTTCTTCTTTTTTACAGTGAAAAAGCATTTAATTGTTCATGACCAACCTCAAAATTCTCCTCAAAGAAAAACAAAAAATACACACAGTGCCCCATAGTAGTATTCCAATTTTGCACTTTCTTCATAATCAGTTGTAAATCACTTCTTGTTTAACACTTGTAAATCAATCTTGGTTTACTAAAGTACTTTCTGATGGTATTATATTTTATTTTGTATTTATTTCTGTCCAGTCAAATGCAGTCTGTCAAATGCTCTGAACCTGGTTTTTGGTGGCATACAAGGTCCTGTTCATGTTCTTCCTTAGCAAATGTTCACTTCTTTATGACATGCTGATTTTGTATCTTCTTCAATCTCAGGACTTAATTTAATATTTAAATAAATCACACTGCTTCCTCGGAAGTCTTCCTCCATCTCCCACAGTCAAACCAAGCAAGCTTTCAATCACACATCACCCACTTCATCACAATGCCCAATCTCTCTCTCGCATCTCTCTGTCACAAGCACAGACACTGGCATACAAGCATTCAGTCACTGCATCCCAGACCAGTTCAACATTGTGATGAGGTTGCCAAACTGGGATGCAGCAGGTGCAGACGACTGCCTTCTGCTGTAGGATGCATGCACCAAGCGTCAGCTTGCTGTTCTCCAGAACATGATGGTCTTGAGCCACAGCACTGGAGTAGCCATCCTTGTTCGTGAACTCCACAAAGCCATAGCCCTTTGACATGCCCGTCTCGTTACTGAAAATGACAGCTGCGCTGCGCAAGCTTCCAAACCTGCTGAAGTATTCTGACAACTCTTTTCTTGACACGGTCCAAGGCAAATTGCCCACGAACAGTCGGAGACCACCTCTCGCGGCGGACATGTTGCACCAGCCAAAATTAACTCTTGAACTTCACTTACTCATTATACATAATTTATGGGCCGCGAAACTGGCCTAAACAAATGAACCCACAGCAAGTCATCGCCCGGTCACTCCGCTGCAGCTGCATGCATACCACTCCAGATCTGCCTTAATTCCTTGCACTTTTTCTCGGTTAGCACGTGCGCGTTGCACTGACTCCCCTCTCCTTTGTCTTCCATGGCCAATCGCTCACCTCATCACCACAGCACCGTGTCAGGAGCGAAAAACACGTAGGCCTGAGGCGAAACACGTAGGCCTGAGGTGAACTCGTCTTTGCTTGTGGGGGGAGGGCTGTTCTCTCTGGGGAGACTTTGCAAATTGTTTGGAGCTAATGTATGTGGATTGGTTAGTGTTGTTTCGGGCGATGGGAAGGGATGCAAGGGGAAGGAAGGCCGGATCGGGAGAGGGGGTGGGGCGGAGGGGTGACTCTACTGACATCACTGAGTTGAGCAGCGGGGTGGAAATTTAGTAAAATTAAGTTCAGTGATGGAGCTTGTTATTGTGACTGGCTTGTTCATTGGTTCCCGCTGCGTCAGTCTTTTATTTAAAAAAAAATGTATATAAAGTAGACCCTAGTCATTTTCGTTAAATCT
The DNA here is from genome assembly GCA_018857735.1 of Alviniconcha marisindica. Lineage (NCBI taxonomy): Eukaryota > Metazoa > Mollusca > Gastropoda > Provannidae > Alviniconcha > Alviniconcha marisindica. The sequence goes on along the minus strand of JABMCL010001475.1, from coordinate 121,533 downwards.
TTCCACATCACTTCTTTACTCTGTGATCTCCACTGGTTACCAATGAGCCACTGGATTGAGTACAAAATAGCTCTCATCTGCTTCCACATTGTCTCTGGTACAGCTCTTCTATACCTCTCTGAGTTGCTCTCTCTCACTCTCCTTCTCTCTCTCTCTGTGGAGTGGAAATTTTGTAAAATTAAGTTCAGTGATGGAGCTTGTTATTGTGACTGGCTTGTTCATTGGTTCCCGCTGCGTCAGTCTTTTATTTAAAAAAAATGTATATAAAGTAGACCTGGTCATTTTCGTTAAATCTTTCCACATCACTTCTTTACTCTGTGATCTCCACTGGTTACCAATGAGCCACTGGATTGAGTACAAAATAGCTCTCATCTGCTTCCACATTGTCTCTGGTACAGCTCTTCTATATCTCTGAGTTGCTCTCTCTCTCTCTCTCTCTCTCTCTCTCTCTCTCTCTCTCTCTCTCTCTCTCTCTCTCTCTCTCTCTCTCTCTCTCTTTTCGGATACTCGGATATTCCGTGTTCCTAGGATGGGCAGGAGGACCCTCGGGAGAGAGCTTTCAATACAATTGACCCGTGGTCTGGAACGCCCTTCCTCTCTCTGTCAAGCATTCGTCTTCACTCTCTTCTTTTAAGTCAAAACTGAAAACCCACCTCTTCTCTTCTGCATACTGATCTGTCGTTTTCCTCTTCTATTCTACCCCTCTTCCGTGGTGTTGGGATGTGTGGTGGGGGGGGGGGGGGGGGGGGGGGTGGAGGGTTGGAGGGGGGGTGAGGGGGGGGGTGGAGGGGGGGGTGATCAAGCATTCGTCTTCATCTCTTTTGTAAACTGAACCACCTTCTTTCTTCTGGGATACTGAAACTTGTGTTTTTCTCTTCTCATTCTAACTGACAGTATAGCGTGTGTGAGTGTGGTGTGTGGGGGGTGGGGGGTGGAGGGTGGAGGGTGGGCGGGTGGGGGGTGATAAAATGAGTGTATCGGCTGTAGGCCTTTGTAAGTGCTCCGGCTTCTTACGAGATGGGGCGAAATCATTATTATTATACACTGTGTGTGTGTGAGTGGATGGTGAAAATGTGCGTGCGTGCGTGCGTGCGTGCGTGCGTGCGCGCGTGTGTGTGTGTGTGTGTGTGCGTGCGTGCGTGCGTGCGTGCGTGCGTGCGTGCGTGTGTGTGTGTGTGTGTGTGCATGCATTGCAATACGAAAACAATACAACACAATATCGGAAGTACAATTCTATGACAGCTGACTATAACTATGCAATATGAACAGAAAAACAAAGCACACAACACACTGTGGCACACTGCGAGGACGGAGGGCGGGGAGATGTCACGGTCAGTCTTGACTGACAAAACCATGCCGTCTCCCTGACTATACTGAAAACTGTGAGCTTTCACTGGCCAACACTGACACAAACACATATCCACATACACAACCGGAAAAGGTGCGCACGTGGAGTTTTAAGTGTCGGGCAGCTACGATAAACGCTTGTTTGCTTCACTCTTCTCTGTCTAGTTCTGAAACACGAATTTGCCCGGCCATCTAAAATCAGTCATGAAAGGGTGTTCAGTGGAGCACATCTACAATACTGAGTTAGGAGGCTTAGTTGTAATTGCCTTGTTTACAGTTAGCCCTGTTGTAACCCTATGTGGTTGACTGGGCTCAGAGCACCAGCTAACTAGCTCTCAAAGCACCAACTACCTAGCTTCATCGGAGGCAACTGGACACCTTTTCGAAGTCATTCGTTCCTCCAATAAAACTGAAGTTGTGAGTGAAACTGATGGACAGAGAGCTGACAGGCATACACTGTAACCTGCTCCAGAGTTAAAAGAAGGACCCTTTGATTAGCTCCAGAGTCTCAGCAGAAGGAATTTACCTTGCTGTTTCTGCTTCCTCAGTGTACTTCCCAACACGAGTCTACCACAGTTGCTTATGTCAGTCGTAGTCCCCAAAACTCCGTTTTCCGTCAGCGAAGATGTAAGAGTAACTAAGTAAGTAATTTGGTGTTTTACGCCCAGTTAACCATTGCGGAAGATTTAAGAGCTGAGACCGACTCTTCACGATGTAGCCAACTGTGCACGGCAGACGTCCTGTAGTCGATGATCGGAGTATGGCGCTGAGAGAGAGAGAGAGAGAGAGAGAGAGAGAGAGAGAGAGAGAGACAGAGACAGAGACAGAGACAGAGACAGAGACAGAGACAGAGAGAGACAGAGAGACAGAGACAGAGAGTACTCGAACTCGAAAACTTTAATACTCAAGGATGGTAGCGTTAGGTCCATTTGGACCCATCTAACAGCCAGTCCTTGCTATGCTACAGAGAGAGAAAGACAGAGACAGGGATAGAGACAGACAGACAGACAGAGACAGAAACAGAGAAAGCGAGAGAGAGAGAGACAGAGAGAGGAGAGAGAGATGAGAGAGAAGAGAGGAGAGAGAGAGAGAGAGAATGAAAAACAGTCCAAAAACGAACACAGCGTTGTTGAGCGCCGAAGGTTTAGGTTACGGTTAAGAGAAGACAAGCTACACAATGTTATTAAGTTGTTCTAGTTTTTATCTCGTCATGATCGGTCCCGAAGTGGCCGAAGTTTCCATGACGTGAACGCTGAACAATTTGGTCAGGACGATTCAAGGAGTTCCGATTTGAATCCCGGCTTCTACCTTCATTAATCGGAGTTCAGCAAGCAAACAAACAAGAAAACAAACAAAACAATGTCTGAAAACATTAATTTCCAACTCTGCCATCAATTTTCTCAGTCTTGCTCCTTATGCTGTCTCACACCACGTAGAGTCGGAAATAAATCTTTGATTTGAACTTTTCAAGACAAGTTGAATAGCGGCCTTCTAACGACACAGTTTGGACTGAAACACAAGCCTCGTGCAGACATGGCATCGTTGACACAGAGCCAGGATCAACCCCAAATTTCAAATATCGCTCATATTGGAAATCGTGTTTACAGAATATCACTGTCACAATACCGGCAGCTCTTTGCGATGACAGGATGAAATATGACAGGGGTGGTGTGTGTGTTTGTGTGTGTGTGGAGGGGGTGGGGGAAAGGGGGAAAGATTGCGAGACAAACCAAACAAGAAAAACTAAGACTAAATATAAACTGAACGTTTATGGCAACTAACTGGACCCCAGTGACATCATGCAAAAAACACACACACAAAAACCAACAACAACAGATGAATGTAAAGTGAATACCAGCTAAAGGTTGACATTGACTGAGGTGAGAGATGACGTCACACTCACCTTTAGTGACGTGTGTTCCCTCTTCCGAGACGTCAGCTTCGCTCTCCTCCTCAATACGCTTGATCTTGTTCCGCTTTCTCGATCCGGTGAAGACGAAAGGTGTTTTGCACTCCCAGAAGCTTCGGTCACGTGAGGAGAAGGTTCTCCATGTTGGTAAGGTAACGGCCTTGGCGGATCGGATCTTGGTTCGAATCCCTTGTTTACTGGCAGGGGCGGAGGCAGAAGAAACACTGCTGCTAGAATCGTAATTGTTGAAGTTAGAGTCTGGACGGCCTCTGCTCCCCTTGACATAAACCACGGGATCCATCATGGACGATGAATCAGACGCCTCATGCCTGGCTGACTGTGGCGTCCTTGATCGGCCTTTGCGGCTGGAGTTTTGGGAGATATCTTGCTTGATTCTTGCGATAATCTTTTGAAAGGCATCTGGTTCATCGTCTGCGTTACGAACGCTATCTTCTTCCTCTTTTTCTGGATTGTTTATTACGGTCGCTCCGACCTTCGATGCACCGAAACAACCTGTCTTTTCCGCGGCCATTAGTTAGTTACTGGTGATTGCTTTGTGTGTGTGTGTGTGTAGAAATCAGGATCAAAATTAGACCCGCTGCGAGCACTCACTGACTCGGTATAAGTCTGTCATCTTCAGAGCCAGTTCAGTTGGTCGGCACTGAAGAGTCTAGCTGGTGCATGGAACTGTACTGCGGCCCTCAGTGTCGGCTGCCGCGTTCGGTCACCTCAGGACTTCAGATCTCAAGACACTGATCCAAAAGCACGAAAATGCAA
>JABMCL010001475.1:47500-112500 GCA_018857735.1 Alviniconcha marisindica | reverse complement strand
GCACACCACACACACACACACACACACACACACGTGAAAATCGTTTTCTTACGCTGGCCCATCTGTTTGGAAAAGTGTGCCTAAACACTCCGCCACTTCACTCTTCTTCCTCTTTCAAAAACACCCTCAAGACTCTCCTGTGCAATAACTATTTCTAAACTGTCTGACCTTCTCGTAGTGTGTGTATTGTTAGTGTTATTTTAAAGCGCTCTGCACTCCCACCTTGTGTGGAAGAGAGAGAGAGAAAAATGATGATTATTATCATTGTTATTATTAAACATATAGTTAAAGTTACACGGCCGCATAGGCCGGAGTGTGAATTTGAGTTCACCCAACACACTATTCACTGTCTAGGCGAGATACGTGTGACTATCCTAACAAGCAGAACAGGGCAAAGCGGCAGATGGATGATTCTCGTTAGTGTTAGTCTCAGCCAACCACTACTCGACCCTGCGCAAGATCTCGCCCATGAGACTTGGTGACCGAGACTGAGTGCGCGGTGTCAGTGCTGGTGAGATGATGAACTGTCGTAACTCAATAAACAGTGCAGAAACACAAAATGAACACCAGTGAATCTGAGATCTTTATTTTCCACTTGTCGTACATGTATACGAACAGTGAACAAATGCACGTGAAACACACGCCAGATGTACATGACTGACAGGTTGCAACTAAGTAAAAGCAATTATTTTGTCTTTGGTAAAATATCTATTTATCATTGCACACTTCATCGAAAACGGAAGGTGGACAAGCTCAAAAGTTTGAATAATTGGATTTTTTAATATGTTTCATTCTGAACAGCAACAAAATTGCGTGAATAACCAATCTTTGGGCTGCACTGTTAGAAGAAAAAGGAAAAAATAAAAAATAAATTTATCAGTCTTACGTTTTATGGAAGTTGTCCGGCATTATGCAAAATTTGAAACCTTTAGCTTATGCTATGTGTGGGTATACGTTGACTTTATCCTTTGTTGGCGGGGGGGGGGGGGGGGGGGGGGGGAGGGGGGGGGGGGGGGGAATCGGGGGGGGGGCGGGGGAGCCAATGCAGGAATCTCGTGAATGGATTCATCTGAATAAAAGCAAAAGACTAAAAGAGGGGGATGCTCCAGATCTTTCAGGGTATGCATTAACTGTACAACGTTTTAGCAACTTCAGAAATCTTTTTAAATATTCAACACACAAGCGAGTTGATTAGTGCTCGAAATACATAACACGCGTACAACAACAAAAACCTGAGTCGCCTGCTGTAACTCTCACGTGGCTGTAACTCTCACGTGGCACTACAAGGTACATAAACTCCACCAGAGGTACATCCTCAAACTCATCCTCAGACGAGGCTGTACCTCTGGTGGAGATTATGTACCTTGTATTTACATGCATGACAGGTGACAGTTACCGTAGGTGATCCAGGCACGGTCTTTGTTGTTGTACTTGTGTTACGTATTTCGAGCTCTAACTCTGTGTTAACTCTGCACGAGCGTTCTGGGCCTCGTTCTGTTTCAGATTTGTAGTATCCAACTGTCCATTTCCTAACTCGGCTGTGACCTTGTACACCAAAACTGAGTCATTTGAACTGGAAGAACGCAACAGATGTTATCATAATGCTAAGTGTGAAAGATCACGTTTAAACAGCCAACGTTAACGTTTTCGTAGTAGGGGCAGTCGCCTGGGTTATGTACCTTCCATACGCGTCAAAGTCAAAATGCCTTTGTATGCGTGATGTTGTGCTTATCGTGCAAAGTTAGAACTCGTTGAAGCTGCTTTGAATGGGTAAATCTCAGCAGGAAATGCCTTCCTCCAAAGGTTGTAAACAGTAACACATAAATTCGCACTTTTAAGTTTTGTTTTATATGGCCTGAGATGATGATTATACTGACACATTTTTACATAAAACTATTTATTTGAATGTGTGTGTGTGTGTGTGTGTGTGTGTGTGTGTGTGTGTGTGTGTGTGTGTGTGTGTGTGTGTGTGTGTGTGTGTGTGTGTGTGTGTGTGTGCGCGTGTGCGTGTGTGAAATTAAATTCTTGTCAATCACAATTTTTGCTCTTCTTGTTGCTGACTTGAAAAAAATTCAAAGCACTTTTAATTGGTATCCAAAGATAAAATAAGAACTTGGGAACAAAACACTACTAATAAATAACACAAAGACTAATCACCAGCCATATATGTATTTTATACATGTTATCACAATCGCAGAGGGTGGACACGATCTAGCAACAACAGACAAACAAACAAACAAAAAACAAACAAACCGGGAGAAGTAGAAAAAAAGTGTTGGATGCAAGTTCTGCAAACGTATTCTTCTGCAATTTTTGATTGAATCGTGATACATAGTCTTGGCGGACACACGCGCAAAGACCTAGATATAGTTAGTTGTCTGTACATTTAAGCATTCTTATGGCCATGTTAGTTCTGTATGAGTGTTTCGTGGCCAGGATGACCTGTGGTGTTCAACAGGTGTTCATTGAAATTATAACCGTTAGTTCTTATTTCCTCAACATCGTGTGGTCTTCGTGGAAATAAATACGGGTGGGGACCGAGATCCCAGGAGGCGAGAAGGGGTGAGGTGAGAGACTGGATCTATATCCTGGCTTATGATCGGCAACGATGGAATATTTTGATGTCTGAGGAATGGCGGAAGACAAAGTCCCAAAGCTACGACCACAATTTGAACAGAAATTGGGTAAACCGAAACCGAATCAAACCGGGCTCATCTGTGTTGTGTTGATCACTTTTGATTACCGGTCAAGCGTTTTACTGTGAGGTCAAACCGGAAGAGCTGAAGTGCTGAGGAGCTTGAATGAGACGCTACTTGATTACAAAGCCAAGGACATAATTATTACCACACCATCGATCGCCCGGAAAACACAGGCGTAGAAAGACTGAGGAAGCACTCGACGATGTTCCCTGAAAGGTTGAAAGGCCCTTCGTCAGTCAGACCAACATTGGAACTGTTTCAAAGGCAACGCTGGGAACGCTTCTGAGAGACGGGGCGGAGCGCTTATGGGTTTCCCGAGCGCGCATAAGTACCTCCTCGAGCTGAACTGAACCGAGCGAACCGCTTGGGTCACATTTAGCTCAGAAACCCACAGCAAGAGCAGCAGGCAAATTTATACAGCGTGGACTGAGGCAGAATAGATGATGACTGATGGACCACGGACAGAAGAGTTAATACGCATTCATACGGTTATTAACATGTGATGATAAGAACATCACTGGCCGACACTGTGCCTTGAATAGTCTATAGCCTACAACTATGCAGTTCTATACATGTACAAGCATTAACTGAAGACCCGTATGAGAGACAGAGAGTGGAACATGAAGATTGTCTTATCCGTTTGATCATGGCATTCTGCTAATTACTACGTTTCCACCGATTCGTCTATACAATAGTTAATACTTTTACATTAACGTCGGCTGAAAGCTGCTCAATGCTTTTAACTATTTCCATCAATACTGGCTTTACCTTGAAGCGGTCGCCTGGTGACAGACTGCCTATTCAGCTATCAACATGTAAAGCCAGCAGTTATATTTTTATATACAATGAAAGTGTCAAAAACAAAGTCATGACATGTGCAAGAAAAAAACGTGAAGACTTCCGTCTGTCCGGTCTTTTGTTCAGTGAGAATCTGAAGCAGCGGCTGGTGTGTGTGTGTGTGTGTGTGTGTGTGTGTGTGTGTGTGTGTGTGTGTGCGTGCGTGCGTGCGTGCGTGCGTGCGTGCGTGCGTGCGTGCGTGTGTGTGTGCATGTGCGCGCGCGTGCATATGTGTGCGTGCGTGCGCGCGTGTGTGTGTGTGTGTGTGTGTGTGTGCGCGCGTGCGTGCCTGCGTGCGTGCCTGCGTGAGAGCGTGCGTGCGTGTTTGGATTCGCGTGTTTAGCTCCACAGAAGCATCACGTCACCAAAGTAGTGCTGATGTACCAATAATTACAATATGATTTCATCACTTGGCACACGCAAACCATGTGCGTTCTAAGCTGTGTGACAAAATGTTATCATAAAGATAAAACGTCACTGCAAAAACAGGGCGTACCGCAGTGACACACTTGGGCTATAGCCTACTATCCGGCAAGCAACAGGCAGAGGGCGAGAATTACGACGGTTATACATTATTCCTTCAACTAGCGTCACTCAAAGTCCAGATCATGACACGCGCTATTGCCAAGGATCCGCAATGCTGAGACCAGTCTTCTCAAGTATGTTTCGCTTTACAACTTGCAGAACAATTAAAAATACAATTAATACACTTTTTCCACAGAGAGAGAGAGAGAGAGAGAGAGAGAGAGAGAGAGAGAGAGAGAGAGAGAGAGAGAGAGAGGGAGAGAGAGGGTAGTCTTCTCAAATCATATTTTGTCTTGCAAATAGATTAGATTAAAAAATATACATATAAAAAATTAAAAAATTAAAAGTATCGTGTTTTTGTCTCATGTAGCGCTGAAATTTTAAGCTGAGTTTCCAAAGTGAAAATTAGAGGATCTGCAGGTACAAAGGCTGGTCTACCGGCTACCCGCAGCCTCTCTACACTTGTTCCTGATTGGGCAACGCGAGCACGCACCTCTCGTGCCGAACTTTCAAGGCGACCAAGGCGTGCAACATGCGTGTCACAACATTCATCGGCCTTTGGCTGATCCAGTCCCGCTGATTGTTGTTCGTCACGGAATTCAGTTCAAATTATACATAGTGTGAAATCAACAAGGGCATTTTCAAATGTGTGTGTGTGTGTGTGTGCGTGTGTGTGGGCAATGTCCACTTTTAGCCACGTCAGTTCACGTTCCTCAAATGGTATGAGAATGTGTGTGTGCGTGTGTGTTGTGTGTGTGTGTGTGGACGGAATGAACTTGAAGAATGCATTACGTTGGCATATCCACATATCAGTTCATTCCGTACTATGCCAGTGCTGTACACGCACACACGCATCCTCAAACCATTTAAGGATAGCGAACCGACGGGGGTAAAAGTGGATATTGTCTGTGTGCGTGTGTGCGTGCGTGCGTGCGTGTGCCGTGTGTGTGCGTGTGTGTGAGCGTGCGTGCGTGCGCGCGCGCGCGCGCGCGTGTATGTGTGTCCCGATTACTGGCCTCTGGGAGTAGCGAGCAAGTTACTACCAATCTTCACAGTCGCGGTTACTGGTCAGATCACTGAAACGGAGGTGTTTGGTGGTCCACTGTTAGTGTCAGTGAACGACCTACTTTCGAAAAAAAACCACAGAAAATGTTCTATGAGTACACCGCCGTCAATGTTGTGTTCATTCACCACAGCAGGTCGGTTTCGAAAATGCCTTTCAATGCCGTCTTGTCACAATATCCCCAGCTATACTTTTAACTCAAAAAGCTGAAGTCTTTAAATCATGTTTGCTCTGAAAGCCTACTAGCACGAAGCACTACACGCTACCGACACGCTGTTAAAAGGAAAACTGTCAGGTCCATAATGCACTTTAATAGTGAGTTACTTCCGGTACAGAGTCGAGCAAAAACGGTTGATGATCACTGGCCTAATTTCTGACAGGCCTCCAGTGTGCAAGGTAGATGTCAACGTAAGAGTGGCGGCATCGAGTCGTTAAGCGTAGGATCCCACGGCAAGCCTAGCTACCCCTCCACACGTTCCAAGAAGCCAGAGGATTAAAAGCTCGAAGCTGATTGCTTCAGCAGCAGCATCAGAGTTCAGGAGCTGTGTGAAAGTCGAGGTGGCTGTCCTGGGCTCCCCGTCCAAATGAGCCGTATGGTTTCTGTGGACGTAAAGCAATACTGAACCATGCTTACGCATTGGTCACAGTTTGTCCCTAATATGTCAACAGACATCCAGAGACTTTCTTCAGGTACATGCGTCCTCCTCAGTTACTCTGGCAACTGGTGCAACTGTCCGTGTCGGAAGAGTCGAGGATGGCCAGGAAGGCTTGAAGCAGTTCCGGTGCCCGTGTTCCGAGTCGCTGCAGCAGGAAGTTGGCTTGGCCTTGCAAAGAGCGGCATTCGTCTTCAGATCTCAGCGCTTCCAGAAGTAACTAAAAAATGAACACAGAATGTAAAATAAGCATTACCGAGTGCACTTCTTACCACACACTGCAAGAGGAAAAGTTGTAAGTGTTGACTGGGGGTGGGGGGAGAGAGAGAGAGAGAGAGAGAGAGAGAGAGAGAGAGAGAGAGAGAGAGAGAGAGAGAGAGAGAGAGAGAGAGAGAGAGAGAGAGAGAGAGAAAACATTTTTACACTGCTGAATCGAGTTTATTTATGTGAGAAACAACCCCAAAACAGATGAACAAGCAAACAAAGAACGTTATATAACAAAAGAGTTAATGTTGAGTGGATTCGCATACAAATCAGAAAACAGCTGGACAACAAGAACATAATCATTATCCCCTGGCCATTTTATTCAGTAACAGAAGACCTTGTGGCTGGACGTATGAAAGCACACAGATTAATGCATAACAGTAGCAGAATAACAATAATGACTGAAGCTAATGACTAATGCTGAGGAAGGCCGGTCTAACTCTCAATACTGTGTGTGTGTGTGTGTGTGTGTGTGTGTGTGTGTACGTGCGTGCGTGAGTGAGCGTGCGTGTGTGTGCGTGCGTGCGTGCGTGCGTACGTGCGTGTGTGTGTATGTGCACAAGCGTGCGCACTGCACCAAGTACTCTTGCAGTTTACCTGTTCCAGAGACAGAGACTGGAGGTTGGCAAAGTTGATGGGTGGCCCCAGCACAGGGGAGACCACTCCCTGCAGCAGCGCTGGGTCGGTGTCGTGGCAAACAGTTTGCAGTTTGTCCACCAGGGTGCGCAGGCGTTTCTTGCTGTGTTCCAGCTTCCGGATCACACGTACCACCTGCCCGCACCACGCCAAATCAGTCTGTACACCCCACTCTGCACCATCCAAAGCCCTGTTGTGTGTGTGTGTGTGTGTGTGTGTGGTGTGTGTGTGTGTGTGCGTGCGTGCGTGTTTGTGTGTGTGTGTGTGTGTGTGCGAGCGCGCGTGCGTGCGTGCACGCGAGTTGTGGCGATGAATATCACTGCGTAAAAGTAAGCGTGCCTGTCAATGAATAGGTGTTTCTGAGAGCGGCTGTTCAGGTGTGCGCGCGCGCGCGTCTGTACGTGCGTGCGCACGCGTCAGTGCGTATCTGTTTTTGCCCCCCCCCACCCGCGTCATTCTTTTAATCTTTTGTCAGATCCAGCTTGTTTGGTTCGGAATTAATGTTTATGGAACTATTTATTTTTGTTTGTTCTAATTTTATTTAGTTTGGTTGGATGCATGTATTTATCTACCAATATGGGATATTACTAAGTGTGTGTGTGTGTGTGTGCGTGCGCGCGGGTGCGTGTGTGTGCAAATTCAGCATTTTAGATTTCTGGGAACATTCGTGGCAAAACTTGCCTACAATTTAACTCTGGAAGTTTTGTCAACCCATTTGTTACATTACTGCTCGTAATGCAAATTTGACTACTTTGTCTTACCTATGTCCCCCCCCCCCCCCCCCCCCCCCACACACACACACACTTAAAAACAAAAATAATCACACACACAAAACATGCATGATGTACTGTTCTTTTAAAAGACAAAAGTTGCAATGCGTTATCATGTGCTTTGTAGGAGCCAGGGGGGAGGGGGGATAAGCATTCAAAATACATGAAGTATTTTCACTGAACAAAGTTAACTATATCAGAAGAAATGAAGTGAATCAAAGAAACACAACAAAATTACAACACTTAATAGAAACATGCAATTAAACAACAGGGTAATTTCTGCAACAAAACAATCTTCCATTTGAGAAATCAAAATACTGTAGACTAAACTCTTGAAATAAAATTTTCTCAAATTCAGCTGTTCATTGCAGTATACAAATGCATGTTTTGTTTGTGCTCTTGTGATCTGAACCCTTAACTTCCCAGGAATTGAGTTAAACATGTTTTTCCTCTCACACATTTTAATTATACTGAAACAATGTTATTTAACTTTTACTTGCGGCTGCATTTTACCCCTTAGCGGTGGTAAGTTTTTGGGTTTTAAGATCCTGTCAATGAAAAACGGTCACCCCAAGACACAGGCTCACACAAACAAATCATTCTTGCTCCACTTGTGAGAAGAAGAAAATAAAGCAAACTATTTTAAGTGGGTGTTGGTTGCACATTATTTATTGGCTCTCAAATTATGGCATGACAAACAACGAACATGGTACAGTAGTGTCATGTATTACAGTTGATATTTTACCATTTGTTCTCCATAATGCTCAGTGTTTATACTTATATAATTATGTACAGTTGCTGGCATATCAAAAGCAGCACTTCTCCATACAACAATACAACCTTACTCCCTTTGATTGTGCTGGGGACGAATAAACAAGCTGGGGTAGGGGGCAATCCAAGAAAATAAAAATCCTACTCATTCATCCAGGTACGAGCAAAGTGAAGCTGTCTTTGGTGATGCTAGCATCGGCAAGAAAACTTTGGCATATCAGGGAAAAAGGCCAAAGTGTGGCCTGAAGATGAGGCCGGATCATTCATGTGTCATGATCACAGAAGAATAAGGCCAGAAGAATTGTGATTATCAACCAGGAAACATGCATACACAAGATTTTTGTTTTGTTTTTTGTTTTGTTCTTATGACCCATTTTTGTGTGCTCTTGTGCAACTCTGTTTCACCCAAAACATGAAATCTGGGGTGAAAAAAATTATGTGTGCAACTGTTACTGTCTGATCAATCTCTGAAATCAAAGATTTTGATTATGGCAGAGCTAGACAGTACTGTAGTGTAATGTAACTGTACCTCAAAATAGTCTTTGAAATATAAAAGTAAACACTCAAATGACTCGCATTCCAATGTAAAACCTCTACTTTTTTCCCCTTCAAATTCCCTGGGGCATGGGGGGGGGGGGGGGGGGGGGGGATCAAAGATAAATTGCAAAAACCTTGGTAATCCCATGGCTGAGTTTTATCTTTCTACTGATTATTACTTTTGTTTTCACTTTTATTTTCATCTATCTGCTGCCACTGTGACCTCAAAATTCAATCAAGGTCAAAGAAACTCAACGGGAGTCATCACCAACCAAAGTTTTAATCAAGGTCAAAGAAACTGGCACAAAAGTGTAAAACATTATGCAGGTTGACACCATCCAAAGTTTGAAAGGCTGTCTGAAATAACATTCTGATAAAGAAAAAAAGAAAAAAAGAGGAACACTGGTGCAATGTACTTTTGTTACCCCCCACCCCCACCCCCCCCAAAAAATCTAAATCTTCGTAATTTTTTTGAAGCAGTCAACCCACCTAATATCCTTTATCCTCCATCTTCTATCATTTTTGATGAGGGCCAAAACCTGTACTCTCCAGTACAGTCTGTTTATTTTTATACACATGACTGGGTATCAGATGGAAGTTAAGCAAGTCAACAGACAGGGAGATATTGCACAACAGTGATTTAATCTGAGCATGCATTGCCTAAATGCACAAGTAAACTTTCACATCAATTAACATCCTCCTCATCAAATAGTATCACACAATGAAAAAAGAAAGAAAAAAAGTCTACAGTCTAATCTATCTGAAACATCAGTACTACAGATGAAAAGAAAACACATAAATGTAATGTCAGTTGTGACACTACACAAACTCAAGAGGAGAAAAAAACGTTTATCTAACGTCAATTTTACAGAAAAAACTTGCAAAGGTACAAAGCATTTTTCATAAAACAGGATTTCTTACAATTTAAAACACACTCAATCACCCTGTTAATCATAATCAGTGACTAAAACACCGGTGGCTGAAGAGGGATTACAAAAAATTAAACAAAAACAAAACAAACAACCACGAAAACAAAACAAAAACAAGCAAGTATTCATATATTCAGTTTTGAATCAAACATACAGTAGAACAGAAGAAGAAAAAAACCGAACTAACTATGGGTCACACATCAAAACCTGATGGACCAGAATAAAGGGGAAAAAAGGCAAGGCATGCAGAAGTGAGGAGACAGTGAAAACACACTGATCAATGTCAATTGATAAATGAGAGGCAAACAAGAGAGGGCACTTTAAGGTACAGACATAAGACTAACAATGTTGCAATGATTCATTGGACTGTCTCAAACATCACACTCCCCTAACATTATTTTAGACACTGACAGAATAATAACTGTGTGACCCACTTTTGATAAATGTAAGGTTCCTAATTTAATTTGATCACTTTTGCCATATTAACATCACTAAAATGTGCACACAATGTACTGAATTTGTTGATCATAATATTCCTGTTAAGCTTAAAATTCCCCAAACTGAATACATGCTGGTCACTTGAAGTGAGAGTGTCAAGTGGGGGACATTATATAGCAGTGATACACTCTAACTCCTTTGCCTGTATTTAGTATCAGCCTCAGTAACGCCAGTCCTCTTCTGAAAGAACAGGTCATGTTGTGCATCTAAAAATCACTTCACAGTTAGAGATGGTACTGATGTGCTAAACTAAAGTGGTGACTCTCCTTGTCAATCAGCACAATGAGCAAACTGCATAATTGCAAACAAATCTAGTCCAGCAGGATTTGCTTTAAAACATCACTCCTTGTAATAGAAAAGAACAATCTGACAATCAAATCCATTCATATAAAGCAGCTCAAGTTACACAATCAAATAAATCAAACACACAAAATAATATCACAACTAAACTACTCCACACTTTACTGGCATAAATGCATTTTAAACTAGAGAACTGTAACTAGAACATGGCAACACAGGCATTTCCCCTCTCCATCAAATCAGTCTTCTCCACTGACATTACACTCACCCACAAAGCAAAATGCTGGTATATAAAATGAGGGTATGGCACACATGGTTTTCCATACAAAATCATGAAAAAATATACATACATCTAAACTGAATCATAACTATCATACCCTAATGGAGTTTTTTTTAGTTTCAGTTTTTTTTTAAAGTCCACAAAGGCAACACTAACTGATTAAGGCAGAACAACAGAAACTGAAATATAGCTACAAAATATAAAGAATATGAAAAGTCAGAGTTGCACTTTTTCATTAACACAAACAAGAGAGATTCTATTGGGCAGAACTTCACAAAATCAAAACCAAGAACAATATCACACATAACAAAGCATCTTTTAGAGATTAAAAAAAAACACCCCAAAAAAACTGAACACAAAGTTTCTGTTTTACAGAAATAAAACAGTGGAGAATGAAGAAAGTGTAAAGGATTTACAAAATCAACTGAACTGCCAAAAGGGGAACAAAAGAAGAACACATTCAGCAGGTAAACTAACAGGGTGCAAGGCTCAGACAACTGATTTTCTGTCCAAATGGACACTTAAACTCTGGCATTTGTCCAAGAAAATAAGACACACTGCCTTGCCAAATCCCAAGGGTAATGTACAATAAGATCAACAAGTCTGTGCATAAGCTTGAGTGCAAAACGTTAAGCAACTTAAAGGGTACTGCAACACTCTTTAACCAAAATCGGTCGACAGGTTCAGAAAAGTGATAATAAATTGTTCAGTCAATGACTCTGACTTTAGGATGACCACTTTTGTGGAGAGCTTTGCCATATATATTTATATATAAATCTTGTCTGCTTGGCAATAGCCTGCTGGGCTTACCTTTAGGTATTTGAAACTACCAGCTCACAACAGCAGGACATTAAATTTCTGGACAGCTATACTTAAAGTTGCTTACATTTTTAGCTTCAGTTTATAGGTCACATATCATGTGACAGTAAACCTTCCACATGACACCTACGACAATTTATGAATGAAACAAATATACGACGATTCTGTATCTCACAAGCAAACACACATGCTTGAACACTGTTCCAAATAGTGCATGCTAAATAAATCCTCTTGCCACTGAATATGAACAGAAAGCCGCTGTTATTAGAATAATCAACATGGCTAAACAAGACATCTTCCACAGAAGTAAACATTACAACTCAGCACGCAATCATAATGCTTTTCTATTTGATTGAAATCTGAAACTGGCCAGCAGATGAGGTACTTAAGGTGTTAATACTTGTTCTTTAAGAAGATCAGATTATCCCTGGATCTAGGCACCTGTCTCAAATATATCCTCCACCTCACTGTTTGGTGTGGTACAAACTATTTATCCATTAGGCTTGTAAAAGAGGTCCACAGAAAGTCTCAAATCTGATGAAGAGGGGAAGCTACACTGTCACTGACAGAAGGAATCTGTGTTAAGATGGGCAGGACTATTACTCGTTTCTGTAACTTCACCAAATGTGTGCCTCCGAAGAGATAGTGACAGTGACCAACATCTCAGATGTTGAGAACTGGAGCCTACACCCTACACTGTTATCAACAGAATGAATCTGCATTAAGACAGGCAGTGATGTCACTCCCTTTTCACTATTTTTCCAGGTATCCAACACAGAGGAAGTCACTAAAATCAGATGATCTCCACAACCCAAAGAGTGAATTACAAGCTTCATGATTTAAGATGCATGGGGATAAATAAACATGGCAGTGCTGTGACCAGCATGAAGAGCTGGTGTTCAATAAAAAACCTTTGTGACATATATGTCTGCCACCACACACACACACACAAACACACACACACACACAACATACACACACACACACACACACACAACATACACACACACACACACACACACACACACACATACACACAAGAGGACAAAACAAGTACAGTGAGTTAGTTCAGTAAAACATACAGATCTAAACCATCAAGCCAGTTTAAAATGGATGCATAAAACTCAAGACATAAAAAACTCAAGAGATAAAACAATGTCATTTGACTGCATATTCTAGCACAAGGGGAGATTAAAAATCTGTATCATTCTTTAAGTACAGGTTATGTAGAAATGACCCAAAGGCAAAATGTGATTATTGCATTCATAACTGTATGAAGGAACAACTGCTATCACAATACTAAAACTTGCTAAAACCCACATAAACTGTGCAAGTTCAAATCTCTCAGATATTAAGCAACTCCCTTTTTCCCCATTTCCTTCCCATATCAGTTTACTGAGAGTAAATAAAAACATGATGGATTTGCTGTTACAATACCATGAACAATGTCACGACCTTTCAGCCACTGCACAGCTGATGAAAAGGAGATTTTATCTCTTCATTTCTGTTCTGATTTCCATTTTGACAGAATTAAACAAAAAATCAAATCAAATCACAACATTTGTGTGTCAACAGCACAAAATATCATGCACACAGCACCCTTACATTGAAACAACAGAAACTAAACAGCCATTTTCTCTTTAAAATGTTTGAAAACACACATAAACATCAAATCTGCATACAAAAGGTGAGGGTGGTGTACCCTTAAATGCTGGACAACAGAAAAAGGTATACAGCCTGTACGACACAAACATCCACACAGCAAGTAATTTAAAAAAACAAGAAATGTGCTCAATATCAGACACAACTAGAAAATAACCCTTCCACTTAAATGATACCTCTCCCCCACCCCCACGGAAAACATCTAGACACACTTATAAACTAACCCTTCCAATTTGAAAACACCTGCACCTAAAACATCTAGACAGAATTACAAAACAGTTTTTTCAGCTTCCCCCCCCTCCCCCCCCCCATCCCAGCACTTTCTTATAATGCTAAAGTGCTGTGGTTGAATACACATTTCCATGGCAGTGGTACATCTACATCTGTTGCCTGCTGTTGAAGAGATTTCATGATCATACTGTGCTGCATGCTCTTGCAGAGATTTTCTGGTCATAGTTCATAGCAGCACTGCTCGCTGGCAAAGAGATTTCATAATCACGCTGAACGGTTCAGTGCTGAAGAGATTTCATGATCAAAACAGGACAACAGTCTACTCCCCTCCGTTTCCCCTGCATTCAAAACTCCAGTTTAAATCTAGCATCCATATGAATATGACTTATGACTGCCAGTCCCTCCTGGGGAATGTCCAAACAGCCTTGTGCCTGCCACACTTGGGATCAACAAACTCTATTTGGGTTTGTTTGTTTTGGAAGGAATTCCCAAGTGAACAAAAATTTAAGCGTTACTTACATGCATTATAATTTGAAAACTGTTTACCAGTTACATTTTTTATTATTAATATAGTATGTTTCACTATCATATGTACAGTTACCATGACAACAGTCTACTGTACCATGATATTCCAATACTCTGTAGGTACCTTGTAAATGCAAATTTGTTACTCAAACACACCATCATAAACATACATGCTTACAAATCTACCCATCTGGGCAGACATCAACCACCCGCTGAAAGGGCTGCTTCCTGGGGATGTCTGTTTTTGGCTCAATGGATTTAAATACAAGTGGCACTTTTTGTCACTACAGCTCACAAGGTGGGCTACACACCATGACAACAGTTGCTAGGAGTCCAACAGAGAAGGGTCGTTTGCAGTAATGACGTAGCAATCTACCTGTTCTGGCGGGGCGTTGCGAAGCCGTTGCGCCACTGTTTTCTTGCCTTTGGTGCTGGTGCTGCCACTCCCCACACTACCACTGCTGCTGCTGCCACCGCTGCCTCCTCCTTGCTCTCCTCCCTCCCTCAGCTTCATCAGGTTCTGTGTCTGCACACAGATGTAGCAACATTTACATCAGTCAGGTTCCGTGTCTGCACACAGATGTAGCAACATTTACATCAGTCAGGTTCCGTGTCTGCACACAGATGTAGCAACATTTACATCAGTCAGGTTCTGCGTCTGAACACAGATGCAGCATTTACACCAGTCAGGTTCTGTGTCTGCACACAGATGTGGCAACATTTACACCAGTCAGGTTCTGTGTCTGCACACAGATGTGGCAACATTTACATCAGTCAGGTTCTGTGTCTGCACACAGATGTAGTAACATTTACACCAGTCAGGTTCTGTGTCTGCACACAGATGTAGCAACATTTACACCAGTCAGGTTCTGTGCCTGCACACAGATGTGGCAACATTTACACCAGTCAGGTTCTGTGTCTGCACACAGATGTGGCAACATTTACATCAGTCAGGTTCTGTGTCTGCACACAGATGTAGCAATATTTACACCAGTCAGGTTCTGTGTCTGCACACAGATGTAGCAACATTTACACCAGTCAGGTTCCATGTCTGCACACAGATGTAGCAACATTTACACCAGTCAGGTTCTGTGTCTGCACACAGATGTAGCAACATTTACACCAGTCAGGTTCCGTGTCTGCACAAAGATGTAGCAACATTTACACCAGTCAGGTTCTGTGTCTGCACACAGATAGATGTTCATGCCTGTCACTCAGGTTCTGTGTCTGCACACAGACAGATGTAGCAACATGCCTGTCAATCACAACCTGTGTCTGCACACACAGACAGATGTAGCAATACGCCTGTCAGTCAGGTTGTGTGTCTGCACACAGACAGATGTAGCAGCATGCCTGTCAATCAGGTTGTGTGTCTGCACACAGACAGATGTAGCAGCATGCCTGTCAGTCAGGTTGTGTGTCTGCACACAGACAGATGTTGCAACATGCCTGTCAATCACAACCTGTGTCTGCACAGACAGATGTAGCAACATGCCTGTCAGTCAAGTAGTGTGTCTGCACACAGACAGATGTTCATGTCAGTCAGGTTCTGTGTCTGCACACAGACAGATGTAGCAGCATGGTCATCAATGAAGTTGTGCCATACGCCTACACTTTGGGCAGACTAGAAACTGTGATCAAGTCAAATCTAGGTCATTACCACTTCTCTCAAGCTTGCCAGCAAGCTGCACTCTACACAATTTTCCCCGGGGAAGAATGCACCACTCACTGCTGTACTATACCCAACTTTCCCAACATCACTGACTGCTGTACTAGACACATATTTTACAACACCACTGAATGACTGCCTCTCTGGGGCTGGTGAGCAAGCTGTGCTCCATACAACTTTCCCAAGCGACAGCACACCATACCTGACTTGTCACTTTTCTCAAGAATGACAGCACAGCAGTGACTGCTGTACTTTGCACAACGTCCCCAGCTGACAGTACTGCTGTACTTGCACAACTTCCCCAGCTGACAGTACTGCTGTACTCTGCACAACTTCCCCAGCTGACAATACTGCTGTACTCTGCACAACTTCCCCAGCTGACAGTACTGCTGTACTCTGCACAACTTCCCCAGCTGACAGTACTGCTGTACTCTGCACAACTTCCCCAGCTGACAGTACTGCTGTACCTGCACAACTTCCCCAGGTGACAATACTGCTGTACTCTGCACAACTTCCCCAGCTGACAGTACTGCTGTACTCTGCACAATTCCCCAGTGACAGTCCTGCACAACTTCCCCAGCTGACAGTACTGCTGTACTCTGCACAACTTCCCCAGGTGACAGTACTGCTGTACTCTGCACAACTTCCCCAGCTGACAGTACTGCTGACAATTCCCCAGGTGACAGTACTGTGTACTCTGCACAACTTCCCCAGGTGACAGTACTGCTGTACTCTGCACAACTTCCCCAGGTGACAGTACTGCTGTACTCTGCACAACTCCCCAGGTGACAGTACTGCTGTACAACTTCCCCAGGTGACAGTACTGCTGTACTCTGCACAACTTCCCCAGGTGACAGTACTGCTGTACAACTTCCCCAGGTGACAGTACTGCTGTACTCTGCACAACTTCCCCAGGTGATAGTACTACTGTACAACTTCCCAAGGTGACAGTACTGCTGTACTCTGCACAACCTCCCCAGGTGACAGTACTGCTGTACAACTTCCCAAGGTGACAGTAATGCTGTACTCTGCACAACTTCCCCAGCTGACAGTACTGCTGTACACTGCACAACTTCCCCAGGTGACAGTACTGCTGTACACCACACAACTTCCCAGGTGACAACACCTCGACAAACTTACCACTTCTCTGAGGCTAGTCTGCAGGCGGTGCTTCTCATGTGTGAGACGCTCAATCTCCTCCAAGTTGCGCTGCTTCTTAGTGCTGGTCATCTCCAGCAATGCTATCGTTGCATCCTTCTCACTGATGGCTGCCTGCACCGCCTCTTGTCTGAAAACACACAGTCATGCAAAGATACAGCCAGTCCCTCACTTTAACCTAAGCCAAAGACCAACAGCTGATGATGTTGATGGCCAATGACTGTACTGTAGGTGAAAACTGCTGAGGATGTACTCCTTGCAATATCCCAATAAATATTTTCAAGAAGCAAAAATGTGATGTCAAGGAAGTTTTTTTTCATTTTTCATTTGAGCAAAACTAAGGATAGGAATATAGAGAAAAAAAATCAAAGTTGGTCGGGGGGGGGGGGGGTGGGGGGCCTAAATATCTACAAAATTAACTGAAAGGAGGAAAACATAAACGACACGAGAGATCCCCTGCTCACTTTTTCCTTGTTTTTCATTTAATGTTTGAGTGTTGTACATATGCACAGCACTTGTCCTTTGTATTGATTTCCATGTTTCTTTGTACTTATCATACTGTTCAGCACTGTGAGTGCATACTCTTTTTTTCACAGTGTATAGCACTATAGGAGAGTTGTTATTATTATTCTTACTTCATTTCATAGACCTCCTCCAGGTGTTTCTGTCGCTCAGCACCCATGCGTTTGAGTTTGGCGTCCCGGTCCTCCAGCTGCCTGGTGAGGGTGGCCAGCTTGCTGGAGTAGTCTCGTGACGACGCCTGCATGCCTTCCACCTCCTTCCGCATCTCCTCCATCTGCACACCGCAAAACAGCTCATGATGAAACACCCAAACGCAATTTACTCTGCAAGTGTGCACTTGCTGCGCATAGCACCTATTATCAGCAGGCTACAAACGTTATCACAAAAGATCAGATTTTGTTTCAGAAACTCGCATTGGCAGTTTGCTAAAGTCATCAACAAAGGAGGCAATTAGCACTCAAAAGATGTGATGAAGCACATTCATTTTCCTGTACTCATTGCATAGGGGGAAATGGGAACACAAACACCCCCCCACCACACATACACACACACTTTGCTGTTGCTAGACTTGCTTAACACTGAATCAACACACAGGGGAGTTACTCAGCACTGAGTTATCTCTGGAGAGGTGCTGGCAGGGACAGATATCCCATGAGATAAGGAGAAGGGGGAACTATTCCTAAAGCTCCTATTCCCAATGCTAACACGTTGGAGGCATTCCTTTGTACTTTTTTTTGTATCACCACGTCCATTAATTGCATTCGGTAGGAAAAAACCCAAAACAGTTACCCACGAGCTGGTATCTATGTATGCAAGCAGACTCAGACTCACAGCAGACTTGGAGGCATCGATCTGTGCCTGCAGTTCGGCCATGTCCATTTCCCGCTGAGCAGTGATGCGAACACTCTCCCTCAGGGCTTCTTCCAGTTCCTCTATCCTCTCATTCTTCTGCTGGATTAATGTCTGCAATCAGAAACAGCAACAATATTAGATCCTGGATTTAATTAACATCTAGTCAACCACAGTGGGTCACCTCAGTGCTTCTTCCAGAGGTTGAATCAGAACCAGTGCCGAGTTAGACAGTCTCTGGATTAAACATCCTGGATGAATGCATACTGCCTAAAATCACACACTGAAAAGCTTCTCTATGAGGGCAAAACACACGTCACAAAATAGCAGTACAACTCTAGTTTACACTTACATGAAAAGCAAGAAAGAAGAACAAAACAGGTAACAACAAGAATACCACCACCACAGGTTCCCGGTCTACACAACAATTTTATGAAAAACAGTGCGAAGGACAAATGGACTGCAAGACAGACAGACACTGAGACAGACAGACAGACAGACAGGCACTTACAGAGAGTTGTGAGGCATCGTCAGTAAAGGAGTCCTCTCTTTTCCTTGCTTCCTCCAACAGCTGAGCATTCTTCTTCTTTTCTGTCTGCTGGTTACGCTTCAGGGTTCCCATCTTCTGCTTGTATTCCTTGATGACGCTGGAACACCCAAACCAATTCCATGGAAATGCGCACACTGAACTTGGTCAAAGCCAATTAATTTTGCACAGCAAACTGCTTCACCCCCCAAATCTGGTGTCAGTCGCATGTTAGATATGCCTCAAGTGGGATGATGAATCAAACACTGTTGTTGTTTGTTTATGGGACAATACTTCTGCACAGCATATATGCATTCTACATGAAAGGATACTGCAAAAAACAACCTTTTTTGTCATACTGGTGTGCGAAAATACTGGAATATACCGTGCCAATGCAAAAACTGTAGGGTATGGACCAATGTGAAATGAAAGAAGTTTCCATAAGGAGTGATTACTAATAAAGGGTCTGGTTCAGTTGTGTGCATCTTGTTCTGTAAGATTCATAACAATTAGTAAAGATGCAGTCTTTTTGTTTTTCACAGAAATTTCCAGCCACTTTCTAACTGTAACTTCCACTGACCGAAAAGAAAAACACAATCCTGGCAGATTGTGAACAACTCTTACAAGCTCCACTACCTGTCCCATAATCTCAACCCGAGACCTGCAACTACTTACTCCTGCATCTCGGCAATCTGGCTCTCCTTCTCCTTCTTGTCCTCCTCCAAGTCTGCCACCTTCTTCTGTAGCTCCTCCAGCAGACTTGGCGCTGGCACGTCCCCGTTCATCTCTCCCATCGATGTCGTGGAATCTGCTGCGGAGGTGGGCGTCTCTAGAGCTGGCACAGGGTCTGTTTGGATTTCTACGGATGCTAATTCTTTGCTCTGCCAAAAGGGACAGTTTTTTTAATTTTACATTGTTTTTTTTGAAATGCCACTGCTTGTTACCAAGGCAGTTGAATGGATTCCTTTACAGCCACTGCATAATTTACATATTATAAAAAGCAGGACCTTGCATCTGATGCAAAGAAGAAAAACAACAACCTTCATGAATGTTAGAAAAAAAGGAAGAAAGGAGACAAACAAAAGATGAAAAATAAAACAATTACATCTTCCACTCTTTCAAATTACAGCACAATACAGAGGGGTGGATAAAAGCAAGTAAAGAATCTGTTCCCTGAGATCCAAGTTGTTTCCAGTTTGGTCAGTTGCACAAACAACAGTGAGTAAAGGTATCTCTTCTTATCCATGGACTCTAACAACTATCTTGTGACTCTCATAGCAGTATCAACTGCATATAACTGAATGACTAACAGTTTGAGTGGTCAACTGCAGTGTTGAACGACTACCATGATGAAAGGTCAACGGTGCAGCATCGAATGACCAATGGGTTGAGTGGTCAACTGTACAGCATTAAATAAGTAATGGCTAACAGGCTGAATGGTCAAATGTGCAGCATTAAATAACTAATGGCTAACAGGCTGAATGGTCAACTGTGCAGTACTGAATGACTACCAGGTCGAGTGGTCAACTGTGCAGCATTGAATGACTAATTGCTGACAGGTTGAATGGTCAACTGTGCAGCACTGAATGACTAACAGGTTGAATAGTCAACTGTGCAGCACTGAATGACTAATTGTTGGCAGGTTGAATGGTCAACTGTGCAGTGCTGAATGACTAACAGGTTGAATGGTCAACTGTGCAGCGCTGAATGACTAACATGTGGAATGGTCAACTGTGCAGCGTTGATTGACTAACAGATTGAATGGTCAACTGTGCAACGCTGAATGACTAACAGGTTGAATGGTCAACTGTGCAGCGTTGATTGACTAACAGGTTGGATGGTCAACTGTGCAGCGCTGAATGACTAACAGGTTGAATGGTCAACTGTGCAGCGTTGACTAACAGGTTGGATGGTCAATTGTGCAGCACTGAATGACTAACAGGTTGAGTGGTCAACTGAGTTGCATTGGATGACTAATTGCTGACATGTTGAATGGTCAACTGTGCAGCGCTGAATGACTAACAGGTTGAGTGGTCAACTGAGTTGCATTGGATGACTAATTGCCGACATGTTGAATGGTCAACTGTGCAGCGCTGCATGACTAACAGGTTGGATGGTCAACTGTGCAGCGCTGAATGACTAACAGGTTGAGTGGTCAACTGTGCAGCGTTGATTGACTAACAGGTTGGATGGTCAACTGTGCAGCGCTGAATGACTAACAGGTTGAATGGTCAACTGTGCAGCATTGATTGACTAACAGGTTGGATGGTCAACTGTGCAGCACTGAATGACTAACAGGTTGAGTGGTCAACTGAGTTGCATTGGATGGCTAATTGCTGACATGTTGAATGGTCAACTGTGCAGCATTGGATGACTAATGACTAAGAGGTTGAATGGTGAACTGTGCAGCGCTGAATGACTAACAGGTTGAATGCTTTGCTCCACGGCGGCAGCCTCCAGTTGTCTCATCTTGGCATCAGCCTGGAATTTTTGTGCCCTCAGTTCTGCTGCCTCTTCCCTCAGCTCACACAGCTCGGTCTGTTGACAACATAAGAGTGAATAAGACAACATGTGCTTTTAACCCAAACCTCAGTGCAATGAAAGCAAACAAAGCAGGCGTGATCTCATTCCCTACAAACTGCAGGAAATAAAATGACTTTGTTACGCATACATGCAGACTATGAACCTGCCATCCAGTGAAACCCACACACCAGCAAATAATTCCCAACGTTAATGTAAACTTGGTCAAAGATTTTAGATCGCAATACCTGTCATACAGGGAGTGGGGATAGCTCAGCAGTCGAGTGCTGGACTCGTGACTGAAAGGTCTCAGGTTCAAGTCCCAGCTGGAGTGGAGGGAATATTTTGTTATAGTCAACTTTTTGTACTGACTCTTATTCTGGTATCCATTCTATCTCCGTGTTACTGCAGTAGCACGTAAAAGATCCCAGTCATTCTGCCAAAAGCACAGGTGGCTGGTTACAGCTAAATACACAAGCACCCTACATATGCAGCTTTAAAGAAAGTGACACTGTGTACTGGTGTATGGCTGTTATGGTGTATACAGAAAGTGTACCAA
Organism: Alviniconcha marisindica; assembly: GCA_018857735.1. Lineage (NCBI taxonomy): Eukaryota > Metazoa > Mollusca > Gastropoda > Provannidae > Alviniconcha > Alviniconcha marisindica. The sequence goes on along the minus strand of JABMCL010001475.1, from coordinate 90,698 downwards.
GACAGCAGCATGGTTGTATGCTGTACAAAGAATGTGCACTGAGATGGCAGCAGTCTCACTTGGCACCAGCCATGTAACACCTGAACAGCACTGTAACCACTTTGGGGGATATTCAAAACAAGCTGTGTAAAGCTACTATCACTCTTTCAGTCACATACTACTATTGGGCGGTTCAGGCAGGGTTGTTAGCTCCCTTGACTTTTGCTCAGCATCGCTTAAGTCCCTTGGCTGCTTTTACTACCGGTGCATACTTTCTTCACAATGGAAAGTGGTGACAGTGAATTTGTAAATTTTACTCTGCCAACTTTAAAGACATTTTCGGAGGCCCATAGTCAGAATGTGTCTGGCAACAAGCAATAACTTTTTGCTCATGCTCTAGGATGCCCCCAAATGCATTTTTTCCATGCACTCGCGATCTTCTGCTCAGCCAAAAACCATGCAAAGACACTTTTTCCACCCTCCATACCCTTTTCCCGGTAATTTTTGCAACTGTAACAGTGGTGGCATTTGTATTGCTTCACAATTCTAGGTTCAACTTCCATTGTTATACATAGCGTGAAGCAACGCCTACTCAGAAATTGGCCCGGAAGTGACGCTATGACCTCTCGCGACTTCTTACATGAAAGATTACAATGGGCATTGACTCGCGCAGACCAGCTTCACCGAACTACCCAGTAGGCCAGTGGAGTCTGCTTGGAAGCAGAGACCAGCGCTATATAGTCACCAATGTGAAGCGCATCTCAAAATGAGGCACTGAACAAGTGTCCATAAAAATTATAATTTAAAAGAAATATGCACCCACCTGCTTGGCGGTCAATTCGAAATGCATAGCTTCCATCTGAGTCTTGAGGTCCTGGTTGGTTTTGATGTACAGATCCAGTTCTTCCTGGTGATCTTGGTCTGACTGTTCCCGCATCTCACGAAGCCTGCACATTATGCCAGACTCTCAGACACAAGAAGGCAAAGACACTGGTGAGAGTGACCAGACCACAACTAGCATAACTACGACTGTTACAGTTAATGTTTGAACTGGTACAAGAGCTCCACCTTCTTGCTGAAGTGTATAACCACATAAACTAAACAAGTACATGAATTGGTATTACTATCATGGTACCAACAAAACAACACAATGTTTGTTTTTCCCTGTGAGCACTCTCAAAGTCAAACCACATTATATTTATAACTTTGACTCAACTCAGAGGACAGCACTACCTACACTTTAATTCTATTACATCAACTGCAGTTGAAATCCATCAGGTAAATTATACACTCACACCAAAGCATTAAGCAATCTGAAACAGGAAGCAGTCTAACACATTTGCTCATGTCATTGATTAAACTCAAACAACTACAAAAGCAAACTGACAGTAAACTGTCATGTCACTGACTTTGTGGACAACTGCTTCTGTGATCCTTGACATCTCCAGGCAACATATACTTGACAACAGGTTTGTTATTTAAAACTCTCCATCACTGTGCTTGTTTTTTTGTTTTGTTTTATATCAATGAGCTGTGCCAATTATTTGCAATCTTTAAGCATCACCTCAGGCAGCAACTCTTCAGATTAACACCGGCAGCACTGGAAATTTCACAGCAAATTCAGACATGTTCACATGCTTTCTCAGCAGTGTGGTGAACCTGACTTTATATTAAATGAAGAGCTCTAGACAAACTGATACGTATGCCATACACAAAGGTGTGTGACAGATGTCTGTTTATTAGCCAAAAATATCCATACAGTTTTGATTTTTCAAAAGTTCAAATACCTTTTAGCTTGGGCTCATTCTGAGAAATTTCTCAAGTTATCAGCAACAACAAAATAGCTGGTCATGAAAAAGGATCATTTTCTTACCATGCCAATCATTCTTTTGAATGAAAAGTGTCAAACTGCATAAAACAGCAGTGCACTGGTCTATTACACTCAACGCACCACTCATTAAAAACACAATCTCGCAAAGAATGACTACATATGATTAAAGCCATGAAAGGATTGCAAACAGAAAGGGCAAAATAAATGAATATAAAACAAAAAGAAGAAGAAGAAGAAGATAGGAGTGGGAACATTTCAAACAAACCCAACACACATGAGAATATACTGCAAACCACACAGAAAAAGACTTTGGTTATAGACCTCACAACAGAGTTAAACACGCATGCATGCACCATGACAATTCAAAGCAAATCCGCTCAGGTCACAGATCAACCAAGAGAACTGAGGAAACAAAGAAGAAAGACTTGCTCACAGCAAATGAGGCCCAGGGAGATCATGGAGGCAAGAGGAGGAGTTTGTGAACCAGGGACTCACGAAGGACTATACTGCCAGTGTGAGAAACAGTTGTCAAGCTGCTACGCTAGAAAAACAGCTGACAGCCTTGATCCTGACCATTTTCAATCAGAGCAAGAAAGGTCACCTGTTGCCACTGCCAACTGCTTTCAAGTGTTGCTATATAAGGATGATATTACCAGTCAATATTTTTACACTAAAAGGGCCTTACTAGTGATGACAATGTCCCTGTATAATGTCATAATCATTGTTGCACAGGAAAGTTTAAATTTTCCATTTCCATTATATGATATATTCTATGAATACTCATTTTGCAGGCATGCTCGTCTCCTTTAAAATACAATTTTGCACACTGATTATAGTTGCAAGCGGCAAAAAAAGAAAAAAAGTGACTGTCCCAAATCCTATTCTCACCACACACTAACATAACCTGCATCATCTAGCCAAATGTTCATCCCATGATTATCTAAACGTTTCAGTGTTTTTCTTTATATTAATACTTTATGTGCAAGCTGACACTGTCATTTTCCTGAAGGGGAAGAATGGGGTATTCTGCATCAGTTTATTAGCATGGCACGTACACACCAGGAGGAATAAGAGACTGGGGCAAGTGAGAAAAAACATGCACACAAAACCCCCACTCTCCTTCCACCTTCTTCCCCCATCCTGTAAGTTGGGTGATACACAGAGCAAGCATGAAATCTTCAGAAACCTTTCTTCAGCGTGCAAGCACCCTCAAGCTGTCTTTCTCCAATAAATGCCCGCAAACACAGTCTTCTGTGCAATGCATAAATTATTGACTACAGACAAAAACAGCAACACTCCAGGCTGCAGTGGGGGAAATCCAGAGTGAACAACTGCCAGCCTAGCCGAACAAATCAGGTTAGCAGCAATTAACAGATCATCCTGTATGTTCTGGCATGCAGACAAGCATGTCCACATTAATCAGAAAATACTGAGTTTGATCAAGTACGGCATTCATTGGAAATCAGACTGTAAGTACCTTCCCAGATGCTGGATTCTTTCTAAAATAACCTCTTTCATTCTGACACAAAAAGAAAAAGAAAAAGTCCGATGAACAAAACACAGCAGTTCCAGCATTCATCATTCTTTTAAAATGTACCAAATATCATTGTACCATTACCACAATAAACACTTCTTTCAACAATGAACTAAAAGGAGAAAGAAAAAAAATAATCTGGAAATACACCAAAACAACATAACTTCAGTCTGCAAAGCATAAACATTTTTAATCTCCTACATTTACCATCAAAGGCAGCACCACCAAGAAAAAAAACTGTTAACCCTTCAGTTAGTCTACACAACAAACCACAACACAAAACTCACAACAACAACAACAACAACAACAGAAACAGGAAAATTGTTCTGACCTCTCAATCTGCCGGTCCTTCTCTGTGATGGACTCTTCCAGACTGGACACAGCGCTGTCAGAGGACTCTGTAAACGTCAGACGTGACTTCACCTGGGCAAGCAGTTCCTCCTTCTCCTTCATAAGGTCCTCCTGCGTTTCCACCTAATGCAAAGGACACCGGATTCACCTTGTGAATGTCCAGGATCAGGTGAACCACATATGCAGGATTCCCTTTGTGTCAACAACAGTATGCAGGATTCGCTTCGCAGATCCATAGGATCATGTCAACCACAGTGTGCAGGATTCATTTTGGAGATCCATAGGACTATGCCAACCACAGAGTGCAGGATTCACCTTGGAGAGCTATAGGATTGGGTACACCACAGTGTGCAGGATTCACCTTGGAGAGCTATAGGATTGGGTAAACCACAGTATGCAGGATTCACTTTGGAGACATACAGGATCATGTCAACCACAATGTGCAGGATTTACCTTGGACTTGGAGATCTATAGGATTGGGTAAACCACAGTATGCTACAGGATCAGATGAACCATGGCATGCAGGATTTACCTTGAAGATCTTTAGGAGCAGGTGAACAAAAGAATGTACTTAAGTCAACCACACAGGGTCATATATGGACGAGCACAGAATACAGGACTCACCTCAAATAACTATGGGATCAGGTGAACCACAGTATGCAGGATAAGACTTATGGATTGATAGGATCAGGTGAACCACAATACCAGGATTCACCTGGGGGATCTATACAATCTGGTGAACCACAGTATGTGGGATACACCCTGGGGATCTCAGGGTATGACAATAACTTTTTTTCCCATTTTAGGGCAAGTAGATGAATTTTCTACTTGCCCTAGTGGCAAAACTAGTTGCCCATGCCAGATTCTTAAAATCAACCATTTTGATTAAAATAGGCGATATGTTTGTCAGATGGATTTTGAAGGGTAGAAAGTGTGATAAAAGTACTAAGTAGACTCTAACACACACACACCACACAACACACACAAACCATCTTCCCCACAAAGTTACATAAATTTGTAACATTGTTAATCGCCAGGTCCATGCTTGAAAGAGATAAAATTCAGTAAAGTACTCAAGCTTATAAAAAAAAAAATCTACAGTGGTACCTGTCTCAGTACAAATGTATCAGCAATGAATCATCATTACAATACACAATGTGACTGAGCATAACTCTGCCTCATTCTGTCATGTGTCATGACTTCTGTGAAAGCCAACAGGCAGCTACTGTTCATTTCATTCTAACACTGTAACGGTTCTAATTTCAGAATTGTAATTATTGTTAATATTAATGACCCAAACTGCTATGCATGCCCCAAGCCATGACCCAACATAGCCCGGGCAGCTTGGATCAGTGGTTGTATTTTTTAACACAAGGAACTGTGCCAAACCTGCACCAGATACATTTCTTTATTTTCTGTGTTAATAAAAGATTCAGATTTATGCTAGTTTATTGCTGCCTTCATTATCTGTTATTTAAGAATGAGAAAGTTTTTTAAGGTCCAATGATTCCCCTATTTCCAGGATAAAACAAGATTGCGAGTCGGGAGTAATGTCCCTTCGCTGAACGAAAATTCCCGATCAGAACATGATTATTCATTTAAACCTTTTAGCGGCCACAGTTAGCTTTTTTTTAAAATGCTCATTGATTACACTTTGGATCTGACACCACCCCTTCTCCCCTTGCCCCCTATCCCTCCCCCAAAAGAAAGAGAAGACGAAGAAATTACTTTAAAATTCCCACTGGTACTGGCTTAGTTGTGGCCCATGTCATCACTGCAAACACCCCAAGCAAATTCTTTCGTCTGCTCTTGGGAACAAACAAACTTCCTCTCTTTTGACTGGGATCTGTTAGCTTTTAGCTTTTCAGACTTATTTTTGATTCACCCCCCCCCCCCCCCCCCCCTTCTACCCACAATGCTCCTCTTAAAAAGCTCACACCAAAGCTAACTGAGTGCAAGCCATGCTTGCCACGGTAAAGAGAGCTAGCTTCTGATTGGCTCAACTGCACTGGCAAGCCAATCGCATGCTACGACACTGAAGTTGGTCAGTTTGATGATGTGAAAGGAAACTGATGTTGCGATTGTGGAACCGCAAAACAAAAACTGCCACAGTGACACGAAATCTGGTGCTTGAATTGAAATATATGATACTGTCAATAAAAAAAATAAAAAACTGATAGCAGCTTGCCCGGTCAGGCAGGCCACTGAGATCTTCACCTGCCCGACCGAGTAAGTTACCTGCCCCGGGCAGTCCTTATTGTCATACCCTGGGATCTACATGATCAAGTGAACCACAGCATGAGTATGCAGGCTTCACCTTGGGGATCCTTATATCAACAACAGACCTTTCCTGTGTAACACAGTGACAGACTTTTTCTCTATAGCAATGACACACCTTTCCCTGTAGCAATGATGGACTTTTCTCTTTAACAATGACAGACTGTTCTCAGTAGCAATACTAACTTTTCTCTGTGTAGCAAAAGGACATACCTTTCTCTGCAGCACGGAAATCTTGCGTTCCTTGGTGTCCAGCTGATCTTTCAGTTCTGCAACCTCTGACTCCAGTCGTCGTTTGTCAGATGAGGCGGCCTGGGATTCCTTGCTCTTACGTTCTATCGTTCCATCTTTGTTCTTCAGGCGCTCCTGCAGACCCTCGATCTGAAATTTCACAAAAAAAGAGCAGGGAATCAGTAAAGACACGGCCCACATGCTATGACTAAGCTTTCAAAACTCCAGTCTCTGTACACCAAACCAAACAATAAACTTATTCATGTATGTGTGTGCATGTGTATGTGCACATGATGTGTGGGTGTTTACTCTGAAAGTCAAGACTCACATCCAACTCCTTTAAAAAACTTCACAATGCCCCATTTTACAACAAAATAGTCACTGAGACAGAGGCACAGACCCTGAGACAGACAGACAGACAAGAATACAGCGATGAAAAAGAGATTGAGGGGATGGAGAGAGAGAGAAAGACGAGAGAGAGAGAGAGAGGCCAACAGACCGAGACAGCCAGATATGAGCCAAGAGACAAAGACTGACTGTTAGAGAAGAAAAGAGAGACAGAGACAGTGAGACTCACATCTGTTTGCAGCATGGTGACCTGCTTTTCCTTGGCTGCCAGCTGTTCCTTCACCACTGAGACATGGTGCAGGGTTTCCTGGTGCTGACGCTTCAACGTCTCCGCCTGAAGCTGCAGGCTGGCATATTCACGTTCCTTACGACTCAACTCATCTTTCGTGCTCTGAAGCTGGGAACAGAAAATGACAATTTCCTGTTTATCTATTTACATCCCCCCCCCCCCTCCACACACAAAGAAAATTCAAAAGTACCATTAGAATACCTACTTCAAAGTTTTAACAATATTATTATTAATATTCTGCAAATAATAGATCTGATCTTCCAGCCTCCCCCAGCTCTTTTAGTTTTGTTGCTTACATTTTGTTGAATTGAATTATCCTCATTATTGACATGACCATGTTCAATTAATGGGGCATTAAAATCCAACTACTATGTTTTTAATTAAACAATGTTAACCACACTACTTACATGCTCTACAAAAACAAATCTGAACATGCAAATAAATTATATTTACTAATCATTTATATAGGCTGCTACAAAATATAACCACCCCAACACCAGTCCCCCAACTGCACTGTTCAGGCTACCCTACCTCAAAACGGAGTTGTTTATCTCTGACACCGGGGCTGTCCTTGATGGAGAGGTCACGACGGTCATCCATGCCCAGCTCTTCTTTGGACCTGAAGAGCTTGTCCTCCAGCGTCTGTACCTCCTTCTCCAGGGCACTGATCCGTGCATCCTGGAGCACACACCCATACAGGCATTAGCACACATGGACCTCAATCATCAGGATCACACACACCCACACAGGCATTAGCACAGAACACCCTCAATCCTCAGGATCACACACCTACACAGGCATTAGCACACAACACCCTCAATCCTCAGGATCACACACCTACACAGGCATTAGCACACAAGGCCCTCAATGCTCAGGCCCAATGCTCAGGTTCAAACACCCACACAGGCATTAGGACACATACAGGCCTCAATCCTCAGGCTCACAAACCTAGACAGGCACTAGCACACACAGCCCTCAATCCTCAGGCTCACACACACACACAGGCATCAGCACACAAGGCCCTCAATCCTCAGGCTCACAAACCTAGACAGGCATCAGCACACAAGGCCCTCAATCCTCAGGCTCACAAACCTAGACAGGTATCAGCACACACAGACCTCAATCCTCAGGCTCACAAACCTAGACAGGCATTAGCACACATGGACCTCAATCCTCAGGACCACACACCCACACAGGCATCAGCACACAAGGCCCTCGATCATCAGGCTTACACATCCACACAGGCATTAGCACACAAGGCCCTCAATCATCAGGCTTACACATCCACACAGACATTAGCACACAAAGCCCTCAATCCTCAGGCTCACACACCTAGACAGGCATCAGCACACAAGGCCCTCAATCCTCAGGCTCACACATCCACACAGACATTAGCACACAAGGCCCTCAATCCTCAGGCTCACACACCCACACAGACATCAGCACACAAGGCCCTCAATCCTCAGGCTCACAAACCTAGACAGGCATCAGCACACAACATGACTAGGCCCTCAATCCTTAGGCTCACACACCTAGACAAGCATTAGCACACATGGACCTCAATCCTCAGGCTTACACACCCACACAGGCATCAGCACACACAGCCCTCAATCCTCAGGCTCACACACCCACACAGGCATCAGCACACAAGGCCCTCAATCCTCAGGCTCACAAACCTAGACAGGCATCAGCACACATGACTAGGCCCTCAATCCTTAGGCTCACACACCTAGACAGGCATTAGCACACATGGACCTCAATCCTCAGGCTCACAAACCTAGACAGGCATTAGCACACATGGACCTCAATCCTCAGGCTCACAAACCTAGACAGGCATTAGCACACATGGACCTCAATCCTCAGGCTCACAAACCTAGACAGGCATTAGCACACAAGGCCCTCAATCCTCAGGCTCACACACCCACACAGGCATCAGCACACACAGGCCTCAATCCTCAGGCTCACACACCTAGACAAGCATTAGCACACAAGGCCCTCAATCCTCAGGCTCACACACCCACACAGGCACTAGCACACACGGGCCTCAGTCCTCAGGCTCACACTCAAATGCCAGTGACACTAGGGCAATTAAGCCAAGCATGGGCCCCACAGCACTTTCATGTATACCATTATGCCAAATCCTGGGTTGCACACCCATTTTGGGAATAGTACACAGTAGCATGTTAAAGCCCTGGGCAATGCCATCCAGTTAAGCATTCGCAGGTGAACATTAATGTGGGGCTGACTTGTCCTGAACATCCGAAAGCCACAAACTGAACTAATCACTATGGATCTGCCACACCTAAATCTTCCCAAATTGGCCAACCCAGACACACATTAATTTTGCAGGTATTTCCCTCTCCCCGGCTAAGCTCCTGTGTGAATATGTAAAACACAGAAAAGGTTATACAATTAATGGATTATGTAGTAAATTGGCTAAGCAGCTGAAGGCAGGAGCATTCTGACAAAATCCATACTTGCACTGGCAGAAACAAAATATTTCAGGTTAACAAACATAGTGATGTGATGCAGTGTGTGTGTGCATGCGTTTGGACGGGGGAGTAACCCAAAACTGTTCTCATTAGTAGTGATCAAAATGGTTCTCATTTTCAGTCCTCTTATCATGTTGTAACTGAACATGAACCTTTAACTGAAACAAAAGACATATTTTCTATCATATCTGCTCTAACCTTGAGGTGGGGTTCTTTTTTCCTATCTGTTTTCAGTTTCAGCATGTGACTAACACAGTAACAGTTTAGAAAGAAAAATGAGTCTTTAATAAAAACATTATTTTGGGGTTCCTGCTCGTATTGAACTTAGTAGTGGTTTAGGTTGGTTGTAGGAGGGCAGCATGCAGAGAAGACGGTGGTGGTGGCATTTCAATGGCAACAGCTGTACAGCTGTTGTTGGAGCCATTGTTGGTGTCAAATGTGACAATACACTATCAGTTTACTCCCTTTGACATTACCGTCTCGAGGGCTGCTCTCACCTTAGCCTCAATCATGGCATTGAGTGTGTGGCTGTTGTTGGATGGTGGCTGGAGGTCCAGTGACAGTGACAATGCATCTGTGCTGCCCGTTGTTGGTGTCAAATGTGACAATACACTATCAGTTTACTCCCTTTGACATTACCGTCTCAAGGGCTGCTCTCACCTTAGCCTCAATCATGGCATTGAGTGTGTGGCTGTTGTTGGATGGTGGCTGGAGGTCCAGTGACAGTGACAATGCATCTGTGCTGCCCGTTGTTGGTGTCAAATGTGACAATACACTATTATATCAGTTTACTCCCTTTGACATTACTGTCTTGAGGGCTGCTCTCACCTTAGCCTCAATCATGGCATTGAGTGTGTGGCTGTTGTTGGATGGTGGCTGGAGGTCCAGTGACAGTGACAATGCATCTGTGCTGCCCTTTAACCGTGAAGACTCCTGCAAGGAGAAAGGCAAAACTGAGCTACTTGTACAATGTCAGTCCAGTATTTAGGCATCAGACTACATCAGCACACACATTATGCAATCACAGAATCAGAACCTTAGAGCAACAAAAAGCAGTCCTACATGAACTCCTGTGTCCATGAGACAAGTGGTCGAGACAAGTGGTCTCCCATTGAGGATAGATGTTAAACTTGGGAATTATGAATCTGAACAATGACTTTATGATATAATTTTTTTTTTTTAACTTCCTGTATTTTCTACACATTTCAATCACATCCTGACTGAACCAAAGATTGGTTTCATAATCTGATGCTTGGACTAATTTATTAAAATCAGAAATAATTTTTGTTTAATAAAACACAGACATATCAAAATACAGTGGTCTGCAAGTTACCTGAGTAATTCACACCCTGAGAGTACTGTACCTTCAAAGCTTATGGTTCATATTATATTATATGCGATATCATGTAGGGAATTGTTTGTAGGACACAGCTTTTATTAGTATGTATACAAATACATTCACATAGTTACTTACTGTTTGCTAGGTGATGTTTTTATGGCAGAATGCGATACTTATTGTTTTGGTGGTTGAAGAACTTAAACTGTACGTCAGTGTTTTTTGACACGAGTTGTTTGTACAGCACAGCAAGTTTTACTCAGTTTAGAGAAAGGCACCTTATAAGAATGATATATTACTCTTATCTGTTACTAGTAGTAGTACAGCACTGGAACACCTGTTGCAATTCTTACCAACAGTGAAACCATAAAAGGACACAATAATGACCCAAATGGGAGACCAGCCCTCTCTTTAGATCTAAATGTTTTCATTTTTAGAATGAGAAATCTTCCCTCTATATCACTTAATAAAGCTTTCATAAAAGCGCCCACCTTTCTTCTGATCCCGTAGTTTTATCAACACTTCCATGGGCTTGTTGCCCTGATATAACTGTACTGGCTGACCGGGCGAAAAACACCAAGTTACCTACTCCATGGGCTGGTTCTGAAGTTCATTCACCAGACATTTTTTGTTGTTTTTTCTTAATGCAAACTGTCGCAAGAGAGGTACTGGTTAGTTATACAAGGAAAGTCTCCTGCTTTATATAGTGAGCACATTTTTTGTTTACCCTTTTTTCTGTAAGGAACTCACCTCAGTCAGTCTGTTTATTTCAGCATCTCTGGCCTCCAGAGCAGCCTCCAGCTGCCGTATCTTGGTTGCATCATGAGCGGCCTGCGTCTGCAAGTTCTCCACCTCTCGCCGGTCATCCTCCAGCTGACCCACGGGCATCCCTTTGCCCTGCGAAACACCCACCAGCTGAAGGCTGCCTGTTAGTCATCTACTGCTGCATTACCTACAGTTGTCCCTCCCTCTCTCTTAGCAATACTGAGTTACTTGGAGTTTTCGGCATCAAGGAAACAGAATGAGCTTGCTGTGAAAAGTGTGACTGCAAGTACAACCAACAGCTTTAAATCAGGAACTGAGCAGTGGTATGCTCAGGTATGGGAAGGGGTTGATAATTAAAAAACAGCAACAAATTACAAATAAATTTAGTAGACCTGCAAAGTTCCAATATACACTAACTAGATCACTGCTTACTCTTACCCCCCCCCCCCCCCCATCCCCCCCATGTTCTGGTGAAGTTAGTTAAAAAACAGCCTAAATCTGTACAATTTGCAACCAAAACAGCACAGTCAAAGTGCCCATAACATTGTTTTTTATTACCGCCCCACCCCTTTTTTCTTCTTCTTTCACTGCCCTCAATTTTAACATTTCCACCCCACCTCTTCATCTTACAGGTCAATTATAATTATTCTGCACCCAAAACTAACTGTAAAGACAAATTGCAAAAGGTGAATTGCTTTATTTTTTTTATTTTTTTTAAGTCTCTGAAAAGCTGTAAATGTAATAGATAATGCATGAGATCAAAATGAATAAAAGATGAGTTCAGAAGCAATAAAAGCATTCCAAACATTTCAGCCTCATACCCCCACCCTGTGTGAATCTACTTTTGGGGTTGCATTCACCTTCTTCTTTACTTTAGATCAACATCATTACAATGAAGAGAAAACAAACACCCATATATATAGTTATGTCTCTGTCTCTCACCTGCAGCATATCAAGAAGGGTCTTGATGCTAGCATCGCGAGCAGCCAGCGTCTGTTTCTGAGTCTCAATTCGGATCTCCAGCTCATCCACTGTGCGCCGCAAGATAAGCAGTTCCTTCCCTTGGCTCTCCTTCTCATAGCGAAGACTCTCAAGTTCAGAGGCATTGGCAGCAGCGATGACCTCTGCCCCTTCACCTGTCCCCACCTTGCCACCAAGGTCATGAAGAAGGTCACGGTGCCTCTGAAATTTGGGAGATAGGTATAAATGTACAATTTTGTTTCCAAATCTGATGATGCCACAGATCTATGGTGATATTGCCAACAACTGGCTCATTGGTCAAGGAAACAGTCATGGTGTCAATACCTAAATCTGATCTCCTATTCAAATAACAACACTTTCTTATAAATATAATACTAAGTTATGGTTATGCCATTATGACGTTTTGCATGCATGATGCACACAGACAGACAGACAGACAGACACACATAACTGCAAAAGCAGTCTGAGCACATGCGTAAACATGATGCATGTATTATGTTTTATCACCAGTTTTAATAAACATTATATGAAGCAATGTATATATAATATATTTCATGCTACATGAACAACTATCCCTGTGGCTCCAGAAAAAGTCCACAAAGATGTTTATGTGATTGGATCTTGTTTTAGAATGCTAGCAGTTATTCTTGTATCTGATTTTTGAAGTTCACAAAGAGTCAGAACATGGATCTGAAATATGCGGCACTTAGCAACAGTCAACAGGCACTAGTCAAAGTGCTGTTACCACCACTACAAGTAACAGCTTGGTGAAGAAGTGATTAATTGATGGCACTTAGAAACCTGTATAGCTGGAAAGCCTTGATACTGCAGCCAACTGGGACAAGCTTGTGATGTCTGGTATGCTAGGCAGAAGAAAGTTAACTGGTGGGTGTGTGGGTGTGAGAGAGAGGGAGAGAGAGAGAGAGAGAGAGAGAGAGAGAGAGAGGAGAGAGAGAGAGAGAGAGACGAGAGAGAGAGAGAGAAGAGAGAGACAGATTTGAAGAGAGAGAGAGAGAGAGAGACAGAGACAGATAGAGAGAGAGAGAGGAGGTGTGTGTGTGTGTGTGTGTGTGTGTGTGTGTGTGTGTGTGAGAGAGAGGGAGAGAGAGCAGAGAGAGAGAGAGAGAGAGAGAGAGATATGAGAGAGAGAGGAGAGAGAGAGAGAGAAGAGAGAAGACAGAGTAGTGTAGATGAAGATGTGGTAGGAGATAAGTGAGGTAGGTGTGTGGTGTGTGGTGGCTGCGTGTGTGTGTGTGCATGCATGCATGTGTGCGTGCATGTGTGTGCAATGAGTTGTTTTTTGCACACATGCTGTGTCTACATGTCAGTGCTTTATTGTTTTTACCTCCACCCCTGTCTCTTTTAGTACACAGATCTGTGTTCATCAACATACAAACAAATAACTGAACAAAGCAGTCACATGTGTTGAGACTGTACTGTTCACCAACCAGGAAACACAAGCCAGATCCACACATATGCAAGAACAGATTTGTTCCTTGTGAACCACTTTCGTCATTATCTTTCTGGGCCAGCAGAACGCTGATGGGTCATAAAACTGAGTTGTAACCTGGGGGCCAGCTGAGTCATGAAACAGCAATCTCCTCATCAAGTAGGGTAAGATGACACAGGGCAGATGAGAAAGCTCTACATTGGTGAATATTGGCTGACCAATACATATTGTTATTACATAGTCTTCCACATGTTATAATACTGATGCTGAAAAGAAAACCTTGCACTGTCCATTACAGTACCATCCTTAAGATTTCAATGTGTGTCTGTTCTGAGACATCAAATAATCTGGGCTGTTTACAAGTGCAAAACCAACTCACCTGTGCATGTGCGTGTGTGTGTGCGTGCATACCTGTGTGTGTGTGTGAATGCGTGTGTGCACACGTCCCACTAGGGTTGTGAGATTAGTGATTGGATTTTAAGGTGATGTCATGTGAACTGTAGTCACCTCAGGAAAGTAGCCTAAAACACTGAACTACACCAAGAATGAATCATCAAACCACTGTGGAAAAGAACCTAGTGATTTCCAGCTACCACAAACACAAAACACCCAGTTGTACAGAAAGGCTACCACTGTATCAGGGCATGTAAAACGGGGCCCACACTGGCACTTAAAAGGTTCTTCATGACCCAAATGGCCAGCTAAAACCTACACTAGTAGTATTGAAGGCCACCAGGAAAACTAGGGCATCTGCCATCTCCTATCAACAACAAAAAAAAGAAAAAAGTATTCCTATATCACAGGACACTGTCTGACATTTAAGCTGGCATGTTTTGGAATCATTAGATATTGTTCAGTGGGTGGATAAAAGCATCAGCAGAGTTGCTGCATTCATATTTTCAAAAGGACACACAGTGACCGGCAGTGTCAAGAAGTAGTTAAACTTAGAGCTCAAATGAAATAATATATAATTATATGAATGATGAGGCTACTTTGCACCCAAATTGGCCGACTAAATATAAAACAAACAAAAAGTGAAAAACAAAGAATAAAAAAGAAAAAAAGAAAAAGAAGAGAAAAAAAGAAGAAAAAAAGCATGCATAGAGATATTACACAGCATTAGAGCATATTTATACAATGCAGTCAGAGATGGTGGAGAAGTTTGGGGGAGTGGGGATAGGGCCTAGGGGTGTGGGGTGTGGAGGGGGGGCATGAATCAATCCATCAGAATGGAGCTGTAGCAGCCTACTGTCTAGATGCCACCTACAACTGATCACTAATGCATGAGACCCATCTTGCTTGGGCATAAAACCCACGTCTGGATGGGAATGGCTGGCTTTATGTCAGTGATACCACTGATAAGCTGCGACCTCTACATCAGACCGCTGGGCTCCACAAGACAGCCCTCCCAATACATACATGTATATAGGTGACCAGGTTATAGGTGACCAGGTTATTATGCAGATGCTTTGGAACGCCAACAGGGACACAGTTTATTCTCTACTCTTCCTGATTGTATGGGCAGATCTAGTCACATACATTCAGCAGACCAAACTTGTCCTGAAGCAATGACTTCATGTAATTTTGTGAATGTTGGATATTCTCGGGTTCTAATCAACAGCGTGAACAAACACATGGACACACATAACAACAGCCTCTGTTGGTAAAGGAAGTGTAGAGCAGCCATTTTCATACCACTTTAGGCTGTTTAAATGTTGAAAAATGAGTCTATAATTAGTATAAAGAATATGTTATATAACTTTAAACACATCTACTGATTAAGGCTGCCTATATAACCCTTAATAAACATGTACTTCACACACCGACATGCTGATCTTTTTTTAATGTTGTCACCATTTAGAAGATAAATGTAATTATGGGGGCTATTTGCCCTTCTTACATATGGGCCCTGATCTGTCCACATGCATGCATGCACACACACACACACACACACACACACACACACACACACACACACACACACACACACACACTGTCAATTGGGCCCTGATCTGTAAATGTTGCTGGGTTATGATGCATGCATATTATGTATATATAATATATATAATAAGTTCATGCCCCTGGCGGGTTTGTGGGAAAAACATGAGTCGAAGCAAGGGGAACAATGGCTGTTTATTTCAAGGTTGTAGTACAGTAGTATTGGCAGACAGATGTATGACTAGTAGCATTTACTCCTTTTTAAGACAATATTCATCATTAATTACTGCACTAATAATCAAAAACTACATCCAGATTCTAATGAGAAAATCCAATAAAACAGCATATTAAATACAGTTAATAATCAAGACTCAATTCTTGACTAAACATAATTAAATTGATACTAAGCCTGTGAATGTCTAAGTATCATGTTTACTTCAAAGTTCAAGTCAGTATCAAATATAATCCCCACAATTTGTGACAAAACAATCACACACTGAAAATACCACTCTGCCACATACACATGCATGCATGCACACACACACACACACACGCACACTGTCAATCACATGTACACACACACACACACACACACACACACACACACACACACACACACCTATCTGTATGTGGCACTCGGTCCATCTTGCAACGGTAAGAAAAGATGCTTTTAAAACTAATAAAAGACATACACTGTAATACAGCAAATATTCTTAGCTGGGTTAATTTTCCCCACTAACCACTAACCACTGAATCCTGAACTACAACCACCTTTTATGAAGGCAACCCAGGGAAGGAATGCTATGTACAGTGTACTTAGTCCTGAACCTTCATCACTCTGGCTATATCTGACTTCAGAGTACTTCTCCTTAAGTAAGCAACCTGATACAATGAGGTTCTGAGGCTGACAGCAACCTGACACCAATGTGCTAGATCAACCATGTTCCTGGGGCTGTGGCAGTAGTGTGCCTACATAGATGTAAACAAACTGAAGTGTGCCACATGACTGGCTCCATCAGAGCCAGCTGAGGGTGAAGTTAGGATGGTAAATGTAACACTGCATCATTACAGGGAAAATAGTATGCATACATGATGTATATATCATGATAAACCTGAATTTTAGCCGCACACATCAAATACGCTAATCTGTTACTAGTGTTACTGTTTACCCGGTGTGAGAAGACTGTGATGACATTCATGTGCTGCCTTTTCTAAAGCCTTTTTAAGGTCTGGCAAAACCAACAGTAAATTCACCTGAGGTCTATCAATAATTACTAATTAATTAATACCAGTACTAAATTGTTTTATACTGGAAACAGATCATTATCTGTAACCACAGTCTGAGGCAGGAAGGAGGAAGGATGATAACAAATGTCTTTATACATGATCTCAAAGAATTGTAACTTGTGTATCTAATTCTAAGTTAGATGTGATCACAAATTTAATGATCTTTGTGACTTTGCCCACAGACTCTAAGTCTAAACATAGATGGTCATGTACAAATCTGATACATGTGCAAAGTTCAGGAAAACTTACTTTATTAACCACAGTAATGATCATATTATGTGGTCAGACATACTGTCACTGACTGACTCAGTCTGATGTTAACACTAACACACTCAGTAACAGTAACAGAAAAAAAAAAAAAATCCTGAGCCAGCTGATTGGTGAGCTCCACAATATACAACAGACAACTTTATTAATCCATTGTAAAAATTGCATGTTAAATATATAAAAAGTCAGTACATAACAGTTAACACCACTAGGCAAATGCTTACATACAGAAAAATACATTTATAACATGTTCAGAGAGCTCTATTAATCAAATCAACAAGGGCTGCAATGCATTTTTTTACGACTTCTGTCATGCCAACATCTGTACATTATGACATTATTAATTTACACTATTTACAGTTAAGACCAATGTGTTTAAATCAATCAATATTTACTACTGCCTTGAAAAAAGTTGAATCACAAGATAATTATAAAAACAAACATTGTAACAATCTTATTTTATATAAATATATCATTATATTTTAAACACACATGTGTGTGTGTGTATTAATAAACACGTACATCATAAAAGTATAATAATAAAGTAAACAGTGCATGTTTCTGTTCAGCTTACCCTTTCAATCAATGGTGCTGCGAGATACATGTCTGCTTTATTGTTAAGTGCTGATGTGTAAACCTTTAAAGGTGAACAGCCACTTAAGTACTAGCAGCAGAGCCTGCTAGTGCTACCACCTTTCACACAGGTGAGCATGCCCCTCCCTGAATGCCCTAACCACCAGGTATGTCTGATCAGCAGGCTTGCCCAGGAAATGAACTTCTACTTCCAGCAGTGTTTGCACTGAAAGACCTCTGACTTTGTCTGGGACAGGAAGCAGGCAACATTTGCATACAATACAGGAAAAGCACAGGGAAGCCATACCTGGGTCTTGTACAAACACACAAACTCTTTGATCTCAATAGCTGGGCTGCTTCTTCCCACTGACTGAGTCTGAGTGAAATTGGGTATGACTACAAACTAGTACAACTCACCATATTATTATCAGTGATAGATATATTAAAGAACGTCATCAGCCTATTAGTACTTTCAGTTCAGCGTAAATTATACAACTTACAGAACTAAATACAAGTAGTACTAGTACGGTCTATTTTTTAATTTTATTTTTACTGTAATTATATTTTCATACATAATTTGTACATTATGAATCATGCAAGTTGCCAGTCAGTCAACTGGTATGAATACAGATTAGTTAAGTATCATGTACTGGATCTTTCAATGAAGATACAATTTTTATAATACTATTATTGTATTAATACTATAATAGTAAAAAAAAAAAATTGTACAATTGCACTGTAAATTGTACAACTAGTGAACTACCTATTATTTGTACAATGAGCCCTATATACAGCTATTGTTAATAGTATAATATTTAAGTATTCATTAAGAATTGTACTGTGATAATCCTCAGACAGACACAAAGAGCACATCTGATTAAAAAGCTTACCTATTACTACAATTTACATGTAATGATGTATACATGATGTAATGATGTATAAATAAATGCGAGCTGCTGCAGCTGTTGTTGACCCTGAATGTAAATTATACAGTACTGCAAGCCTAAAACACTGACACTAGTGACAGATCTGACAGAGTCAGTGAGTGCATAAAAGTCAACTCGGCCAATCCTTTTTCATCTGACAAAAACACACACACACACACACACACACACACACACACACACACACACATGCATGCACACACAAACACACTTCTTTCTCTGCCTAAGGCCACATGCAATACCCTTCACTGAACACAATCAATAGTACCTTATCTTAATATCACCAAATTAGCCCTGCTTCCATTGCAGACCCGGACTGTTCAAATATTTGCAAATAAAATACACCACAATCTCAAAGAAACACTGTCAGTGCACATCAAAAGTGATTGATGCAGCCAGCGATAATGTGGAGGGAACAAGCCACAAAATGATGAAGGGCCTGAAAAGCACTTCAAGCAGCACCAGCTCCTGTGCATGATAATGCAAATATTGCCTCTGGCACTAATTAGGTAATTTAGCAGAATTTTCACCAAGTAATGGTAAATCAAAGAGGAGCTGCATACACAGCCAGGATGAGGCTGTAGGGATGGCAGAGACTAGACTGAGAGTGAGACTGAGAGGCAGACAGACACTCCTGTTGATATTTAACTTTAAGTCTCTTTTAAGCCATTACTGATTAATTTATTTAGGTTGTTTTATTACTCAAGACATTACTACTGTACTGCTGTTGTACACTGCAGCACATTATCATTATCATGATTATGTTTTACTATATATATGGGTTCTTCGTCAGTGCTGGTCCTAATTGGTAGTCACTCACTTTGCAACAGTATTGTTGTAAACCAGTTCCTTTTTTTCACACCAAATGGAGAAAATTCCCTTTGTTATACACCCAAGAAGCAATGAGAGCAATATGGTGGGGGAAATTTTTTTATTTTATTTTTTTATTAGCAAAATATACTCCCATGTCACGCAAAAATGGCGGCCAAAAACGGGAATGGCGATACCCTACTGCTTGTGTTGGAAGCTACTTCATACCAGACAAAAATATTAGACATATCTAATTTGTTTGCAAAGTTGCAACATGCAAAAGCACCAGAAAGCTAATTTCAGGACTGCTGCGTATGTCTGTGTACAACAATGATGGTTGAAAGTGAGCATAACGCACGTTTCATGACCCGTCACGTCATGAAACACGCGTTGACTTCCAACTTGCACAAGATCAGCGATGCGAACCGGGGAAAACACTGTTGCTATAAACAACAAAGCACTATCGATGCTGAGTTCTGAACATCAAAGTTGCTGTATTATTTCCTAAAATGCATTAAAAGTGCAATGAAAATTTTGCAACAACAAAAATTCGCGAAACAAATCCAACAAAGAAAAAGAAATCTTCTAACCGCGATTTTCAAACGTACCATGGGCATCTATACACACATTGATGATGTTGTGTCACATGATAAGCATGGAATTTGTGACTGGGCGCTTTTACCACTGCGCGTCACGCTCTGACGCAGGAGAAACATGCGTTGACTGGCTGTCATCATTGTCTGCTAGCACACGATTTCACCCCAAAAAAAGACAGGGGTCTGAGGCAGCATACTATTAACTATATATTATAATATATATATATATATATATATATATATATATATATATATTATATATATGTACTAGTTTACTACATCTTGTTTATCCATTTCCTCCAACTTTGATAGCTGTCTCTGAATGTGATGTGTTGTGGACTGCAACTTGTGCTGTGATTTCACTTGTTGGCTCTGATAAATCTAAGTTCTAGACTACAAGGCTTCATCTGGAGAAGTGCAGATAAAGTTCCTGCATGAAAATCAGAGCAGCTTCTCGTTCCCTGCAACTGATGACATCCCTTGGGTGCCTGCTGATCAGCTTACAAAACTAAGCCACTACAGACCGGTGTCAAATGCAGCTGGTTTTTTTACAGAATAAAAGTTGCTTGAAGTTGTCATTGTTTTGCATGAGAATAGATGATTGATTAAATTTTCATGTTAAGTTTCAGTCAATTCATGTAAACATTACTAGTACTGCTCATCACTTCTTTTTTCCTTTTTTTCTTCTTCACATAAGGAAAACTTGTCAAACTCAAAAAATAAATAAAAAATGTCAAACTCAAAACAAATGCTTACAAGTTACATACATGTAATGTGTACAAATACTCTGAAAAAATACATTTTCTACATGTATGCTTTTAACAGTTTCCAACCTGAGTGATTATTGAATGTCATGTGAAACATGCGTTACATGTCACGCAAAACATGCGTGACAATTCAAAGAACATCCGATGTTGAGGAAGTGTTCCAATATTACTTTGGAATATGTCCACAGCATCAAAAACTAACAAGAATAAGTACTTGTTCATGATCCATGGTGTTTGTTTGATTTTGAAGGAAAAACTTTTCTTTCCATTCACGCATGTTTCAGTGTCACAATTTTGCGGGTAGGCTGTTCTACTCTCAAGTGGACGAACCCTCTTAAAAATTGCACTTAGTTACTTCTAATGATTGTTATTCAAAACCTTTCTATGAAGTAATAAGGTTCTTGTTCTAAATATTACATAATGATACTTTTATGTCACATGAAACATGCGTTATGCTCTCCACTTGGACATGTTCGAAGCCACCCTAACTTGCAGTCGGGATCCTAACTGCTTTTCTTTTAATTGTGCATTAAAATAGGATGTATGTGGAACACAACAAGCCTAATTGGGATAAGCTGCAAGCTATTTCAGTTTTGACCTCTGATTCCCCCTAACTAGGACCAGCACTGAAGAAGAACCCATATACTGAGACAGTGGCTTACCATTTAGTTTATGTCAAACAAGTCAATTCTAGTTTCTACACATTTTTCCCATCATGTAGGACTCATTAAAATAGATGTGGGTTGTTTTTGTTTGTTTCTGTTTTTTCATAACAAAAACTATATAATTTATAGCAGCATAGCTTAATATGGTCATAGCTCAAACTCAGTCAGATTGGTAATGTTATGGCGGTGAATACTAAAATTTATCAACATTATTCACCGTTAAATTATTGACAAAAAAGTGAAATGACCACAAATATTCATTTTAGGATTTAAAAAAAAAAAAAAAGACAAAAAGAAGTTTTGTTAACTGTTATTCAGTTTATATATATTTATATATATATATATATATATATATATATATATATATATATATATATATATATATATATATATTCTGCATACTTTAAAAAATATTACAAATGAGCTGTGGCTGTGCTCCTGGGTAATGGCTTGGTAAGCTGCCAACAATTCTACAAATGGGCACTGATCCCACCCACTGTGACTGACAGACAACAATCTACCTTGAGGCAGATGTGAAGCCTCAGCCACTTGTCTGCAGGCAAAGTCTACTTAGTCTACTTCCTTTTACTGCCCATACCCCCTAAGGTTGGCAGGGGCTGCCAGTGCTAGGATGAAGAGTGCTGCAACATTAACACAATAGCAGGTGGTAGCTGGATTCCTCACTGTGGTCGGTTGATTTACCAAACAGGCAAACACACCAGAAAGGTTCTTTGCCACTGTATGCCTGTTTTGCAGGAATGGTGCTCCATATCTGTTATCACCACTACTGCAGTTTTGCTTTCCTGTTAACATGATCATGATTAGAAGCAAACAAGATGATCTGTTATTGTGTTAAAAAAAAGTGTTATGACAGCAGAAGTTACATACACATGTATACATGTAGAACCTCACTGTCTAACTCTGAGGTCATTAATTATTATTAATAAGGTGAATTTGTAATTTTATATGTAATGGTCAAGAATATTAGTGGTTCAGCTGGCTCATACAAGTCATATGATTATCCATCACCATGAATGGGCAAAGATCAGACATTTTGCCAAATTACATTTCTTCCTGTAGTGTAACACCCTGGAGCACTGACAAACTCAGTAACTGGAGCCTAGAGGGGGAAAATCAGCATCAACATGATGATGATGCTTTATATATATATATATATATATATATATATATATATATATATATATATATGTTTTATTCAATCTTGGAATAAAGTGAATCTGTTTGCAAACTGATGGTATCAATGTTGAACTTATAATATTTAAATATAAAGGGATCTGCATGCAGTCTGTCATGATCCATGGGTTAGGGGGTCAGGACTAAGACTAGAGTACAGAATCTCACTGTCCTGCATAACTGCTTTTATTGTTTTAAAATAAAAATGTTTTATATAATGTTTTTATTATATTCATCGATCAATAACATTTTCCTTTCACAAATATTTATTTATCCATGATGGTGTGATGGACAGCCTCCAAATAGTTCAGTTGCCCCTTTTCTTCCCCGCCAAAGAGGGAAACATTTTGGTAACTTAATAAAGTCTTAATCTTATTTAAAAACAGTTTAAACAGACCACTAGACTAGTTAATTTAGAAGTCATAAAATATAAAGCAGCAAAGGCAGTAGAGATCATGTATCTGGAAGATGATAATAAATGATACTGATAAAATTATATTATAAAAATAGATCATATTCATAGGTAAACAGTTTTCTTGTTGCTTTATAACTGATTACACCCTGTCTATAGCATGAATTATATATATATATATATTTTATACCAAGTTGATGAGAATGAGAAAGGTGGTACTGAAGTAAGTCGATGACAATGACAATGATGATGACTTACATACAACTGCACCATCTGCCAGCACTTTCCAAGTGTGCAGTGTAGTGGGTAAAGCAGCACTTGACAGTTGACTTAATCAATACTATGCCAGCCAGGACCCCCCCCCCCCCCCCCCCAAAAGGAGCTGGCATTGGCACTAGCATACACACAGTCTGTGATTGCCTATGGATGAGCATGATTCATCCCCAGTGCCCTTCATCTGTTTGTCTGCCAGTTTTAACCCCATGCACCTCTGTCTACTCATGTCTAGTGTCTTGATTCAACTTCAGCACAGTGTTCATGATCAATCAGTAATGCACCTCATATATACTGTTGTATTATGTTAAAACTTAATGTTGCCCAGCTTTTTGTTGTTGTTTGTTTGTTTTTGTCATCTCTAATATTTTATTGTAATAAAACACATGATCAAATTGTTAAATTAATACTCCAGCAGACTAGTACTACTATTACAGTACTAGTAGTAGTACAGTAGTAGTAGTACAGCTCTACAAGAACAAAATTAAAATGATTTACTTAATGCTTGGTAAGTTGGTAAAGTTATACTAGCATCATACTTGACAGATTCATAGTTCTACAGGAAACCGTATGCCACATGCTACACATGACTGAGTATTAAAAGTATAAAACCTTTTTAAAATCTTAAGTGTTCCAAAGCAGTAATTTCAACATAACTCGCACAATGATGATGGACAGTCAGTGGTGCAGAGCAAAATCATTCTCAAACACCAACTTACCCATGACTGAGTATGGTCACCACATGGATAGGTGACTGTTCACTGTTATAAATATGTGCTAGACTTTGCACCCCATCCCATCCCAAGATTTCTCTGAGCAGGCTGTACAAAAGTCAAAGGTCCTTTGGGTGAGACTAAGACTGTAAATGTAACAGTGTAAGAGACCACTCCGACACTGGCAACAGTAACTGTACAGTGTACACACACACACTGACACAGTTTTAATTTTACAATAAAATTAAACAAGAATTAAAGTTTACAAATTACATAAATTAAATTTTAGATGAATGTTGTTATAAAAACTGAAAATCACATGATGATCATGCATGGAATATGGATGTGTTGTGGACGTGCATTCACACATGCACACACACACACACTTTATTTTTTAGTTTAAATCATGCATAAATTAACAGAGATCAACAAACCCATATCAACTGATTTTTTGATATTATTGTTAATAATGTAATAGTACTAATACTATTGATATTATGACATTACAATCATAAATATTATCATTGTATTTCACTGAAATTATACAATAATTATAATACATGTATGGATCACTAACATCATCCATGGATAGTTTAACATTGTTTCAGTTGCATTTGATTAACTTATGACAACTGACATGCACTGCTGCTGGTCACCCAGTGGCAGAGCAGTGTGACACCACTGACAGACACTGAGACAGTCAGAGACTCACTGCACTCAGACACACAAACACTGAGTAAATCACGTTACAGTACAACATTTCTTTAGTTATTTATAAAAATACAAATTAAAATGGCATGCTGCTGAAGCTCATGAAATAATCATTAATGCGCCCATGACATGCTGAAGACAACAGTTCTGTTCAGTTATGATACTCATCCGTACAAAGTGATAGTGATACCAGTGATACTGATGTGATACAGTCATACAGTGATACTGCGACAGGGATACTAAATAATACTATATGACTTAGTGCCAAAAGGTGTGCAAATGGGGGGTCCGATTTTTGAATGTCAATAAAATCTGTTTCAAACAATCTGTCTTGTTGTTGCTTTGTGTGTGCATTCATAATTGGTTAGTATCACAGTGGAAACAATATGAGCTCCAAATCTGGAGCAGCTGGAGAATATTATTTTTTGAAAGTGAAAAGCGCCACGAAATTCGATCCCTGAAAACGGACATGCTCACAGTGAGTGCTTTCAATGCTTTCGTTCAATTACATGATGAATCAAAACATTACCTCAGTCACCGATTTGCACAGAGGAGATATCGCTTTACACAGTGCATATAAAATCGATTATCACTAAGTTTTGTTTTGGAGTTAGAGGCTCCGAAATATCCCTCAGTCGAATGTTATGTGTGTTGAAATGTTTCATGACCAGCATCCGCAGACAATCTATGAAGAACGGACTTTCTCTTTCGTCGACACTTTACTCCAGTCACTGTGGTACATCACTGCATCAGGCGCCAATGTTTTATTTTACTGCCAAATGTCTGGGTAGTTTTTAAAATATATTTTGCCATTCTTCATAAAAATTGTTGCAATAAATAACGTTCAACAACGTATTAGATTAAACAAGCAAAAGGGGAAAAATAAATTTTTTCGCAGATTTGCACTACTTCCGGTCAGCCATGTTACACATCTGGGTCATTTGCTTTTAGCACATGGCACATGGAAGAGACGTTCTGATATATGCGAAAGGTGTGGGTAATATTTTTGAAGACCGTAACGTTCAACTTTATTTAAACGTTCATCAGAGATTTAGTCAAATCTTCCGGTTATACGATGATATTTATATTGGTATATGCCGAATCTTTTAAAAGTATCGGAATGTTAGCATACAGAGTGAGTTTTTGTTGCTGTCGATCTAAAGTTTGTTCAGATGCTTTTGAAAATTTGTTTTCACAACGTGAGTGCATGTTGAAATCGTAATGTGCGACAGCAGATTGGTTATATTCTTATAAACAGTATATTCTGATCGTACTCTTTACATTTTTTGCTTGCACTTAACGCAGTTTGTTTTGTTTACAAACTACGTCTTCAAACAAATCATCATATATGGTAGACAATTTGAATTTACGCAGGTTAAAGTCGTCAAGTTAGATGTTGAACATTACGATTACAACACGAGCTGTGGCAATAATAACGTTCGACATAATTATAGTGACCATGCCTGTCTGCCTTCCAGAGTTCTTTTATTCTTTGGCTGTGATTTTTTTAGTAATATTTATTACGATTTTTTCTATTTATTGTTATTAATTCTTTCACTTTTAAGTTAACTGTTCAACTATTTTTGTCCTAGGCACCCAAGTCAACATGACCAAGAAACGCATGGATGACAGGCTGCATGTGCGTTTTCCTGTGACACCCAAAAGCAGCAAAAGTTGCACTCACTCTTACTTGCTCCATTTTCTCTTACAAACACTTACTTGTTGTTAAATAATAGTAATTTATTTGTTATGAAAAACAAAGTACCATGTTGTCTCATTAACATTATGTTATCCCCTACAACAAAATTAATGCAGCAAAAACTGTTCACATGGAAATAGTTATGTGTCTTTATACTTTACACTATTACAGTAATAAAAAGTTACTGATTTATCATTTTCATCAAGAAACAAACAGCACTTGTACATCTTGTTGAAATAGTAATGTTCGACATTTTTCTTACATCATTTGCTGTTTATGTCAAGAAAGCTTAAATTGAGAAGAAAAAAAAATCTAATCTTCATTGTCACATATTGTTCTATTAAAGAATAACTGTTTGTGTCAAAATGTGTTGCTTTTTATTCATTTAAAAATGTTCAAGATTGGCTGTATGTTGAACGTTATCTATTGCAACAAACTATGCGTAGCATGCTTCTGTGTGACACAGAACAACAACAGTTGACTTGGTAATACTCATGTGGATCACATCTTGTAAGATCAGTTGGGTTTTCACAGTTAACTGCATGATTAGCAGCACAGTGATGTGGGCTTGTTGTAATGTGTAATGTTCAACATCTTGTCACAATCACACTGAAAGTCAAATTTCTCAGGAATGAAGAGCAGCACTGCCTTCTCCCTTCACTGGTGGATGGCTTTACATGTGTTCATTCAAAAAATGCATTACTCACTCACATCCTGTCAACTTTATTTTCTAGTACCTCTGTCCTCTTTTCTTGCGCACCTTTTGGCACTAAGTCATATATTATATTACATACTGTATTGTATAATTTACTAAATTATGCTACTGTACTAGTAGTAGTACTACCACTATACTAGTACTACTACTATACAATTAAATTCATAGTATTACCAGAGCCAGAGGTAATAAACAGTAAAACATAGTTACAATTAAAGTACATGCACAATGTCAGCAGGATGTGATACTGATACAGTGATAGAGTACTCAGATTGTCATAAAACACTGGAACAAACAACTGCCTGTACAAACCCACCTTCAGCTCTGCCTGTGTGACTTTGAGTTGTTCGTTCAGCATATTGCACTTGGCAGCCTCCTCCTTCCTCATGGCCCGCTCCTTCTTCAGCTCTGGACTCCAGAAAGTCTTAATACTATTCATGCTGGACCCTAACTTATCCCTCGCCACTTCCATTTCTTTCTGCAGCTGGGCACACTCCTGGTGCAACTCTGTCACTTGGCACTGCAGCTCAAAAATAAAATTGTTCCGGTAGTCCTGAGGTGACGGACTGGATGCAACAAAAGCAGGGGGTGCTGCATAGTTCATTTCACCGCTGCGATCAGAAGACCGTGATCGCGGCACAGAGCTGTGCTCACGCTCTAGCGACCGTGCTCCCATGTGCGGATACTCTCTGTCTAATGAGCGATCACGATTGTAAGTCCTTGCACTTCGATCCCGCTGACTGTCCATTGCAATTGAAAGCTGCATGCGGTCTAAATGCCTGTCAAGGGAACGGTCTGTGGAGTAGACTGGATCTCGTTCTATTCGATCAAGTGATCTATCACGAAGAGCAGTGGTTGATAAGCTAGTGGCACTGTTGGCGCGCCCATGATGACCATGGCTAAGGTGGCTTCGAGCATGATGTGTGGGGCTGAGGGCACTTTTGGGGGGACCCTGGCTGCTTAACTGACGAGGTATGGACAAACTATCCAAGTATGTACGCTGTCCACCTCCATATGTGGCGTTAAATGATTGAAGATGCTCCATCGGCAGGTTGAGAGGGCTGGTCATGCTGGAACGACCACTGTCCTCCATCCCAGACATACCAGAGATGCCACCATCGGATCCTGTCCGGCTACGTCTTTCTAGAGAACTAGATTTACTGCCATTGCCACTGACGCTGCCTCCGGACAGTGAGGATCTGGACCCATATCGTGATGATGAGGCACTTGGACCGTGGTGCTCGGGGCTGGCCCCTGGTTGGGGACCAGGACCTCCCCCATTCATTGTGCCACTGCCATCCCCACCAGCGGAGTCCATCCTGTGGCGGCTGGAGGATCGACTCTTGCTGAACATTTTCTTCAGCTTGAATTCAGGCATACGGACTGTTGAGGACTCGAAAGTATAATAAAAACATAAATTACTGAAAAGCTGTGCAGAATCAGATCACTCTGTGTCGCAAAGTTAAGGCATAGTGCCACCAGTCAGGCTCTTGCATCGCAGAGAAGCGACTCGCCGCCAGTGCCACACCATTTTTGGTGTAAACAACACAGCATCAGCAGTCTCATCTTCTGTCGAGTTTTCAGTAACCAGCCGCCTACCCCGTGAAGAAATTGACAGGCGAAACGGAGAAATTGAAAAATTTCTAAAGCGAAAGTCAATCACCTCACCAGTAGCAAAATACGACGCAGGTTGTCATTTTTGACTGCCCTCAATTGGCCGCCTCCGTCCTCGAGCAGACATTAGCATCCACAATGCGACATCTATTTCCGGTTGGGCGACCACAGCAACTTCCGGCGAAAGCAAAACACCCATTTTCTTTGATGAAAACAGCGGTTCTCTGATGTTTCTACCTGATTTGAAAGTGCAAGACTTCGCTCATACAACGCAGGAATCAGTCTAATGAATGATGCTTTGATATTCTATGTTTGATGTATAGATATTTGAAACCTAAGGGTGCACAAGCTTCCAGAAGTGACACTATTCGCGGGAATTTTGAAAACTTTTTTGTGGCAATTTTTTTGTTAAGTACTATACTACTACAGTCTACTAATCTAGCACTGTCCGATTTTGATTTTTGATCCGTGAAGGACTAATAGGAGGAGCTGCAGTTATTCTGGTTCTCTGGTTACTATAATGTGGTATGTGCGTTTTTCAAAGCACGGTTCGTTGACGTTGGGCCTTCTGTTTCATTATAATATAAGTACTACTATATATATATATATATATAAAATTATAATGTAGAATTGTAGTGCTACCCGTGGAAAGGTCGCGATGGCAAAAAAGGTTTGAAGACTTATTTTGAGCAGCCAGAGATATAATTTAGATCAGTAGTCAAATCTTCAAAGCTATTACTTCACAGCAAGTCATCAGATATGGAAAAGGGAGGGCCATCATTTGGACAGGTGAGACCACCATTGCATGAACTGATGAAGTTCTTCTTTTTTCTTCTTCTTTCATTTAATTTTAAGGGCCTACAATCAACATGTCGATTATTCTGGCGTCTATAAGTGTTCTAAGTGTTGCATATTGTGTTTATTAAGTTTAACTAAAAATAACTTAAAGTGATTGAGTGAGTGAGTATTGTGCTCTTGGTTGTGTATTATAATGTATATTATATATTTTGTCAACCATGTTTTTGTATTAAAAAACTAGTATACACTTTGGGTTCACTTAGGTGAATAACTTTGATTGAATGTGCCTCATAAATTTTTATATTATACTAATTACTATAGTTTGTAATTTTACTAGTTTTAGAATTACATTTAGTAGGTAGGACCAGCCTCTCTTTAGCGCTGGGTAACATGGCCGTCGCGAGGCAAATATTGCTCATTTTCAACTTGTCGTATCTGCCTTGTTTTGTGCAGTTTGTCAATAAAAACTACTGTCAGGCAAAAAACATCTTTTTACGACCTGTTGATGCCATTATTTTGTGCGTGAATGATGTATTGTGAGTTTGGAGGAAGTTTTAATGAACACACCAAGTGGTCGGAAACCGAGCGTGGTTCTGACGTCAAAAGTCAGATGAGCGAGGTCGGAAAACGGTTGCGTTCGGAAAACCGTTGGGAACTTTTACAAGAAAAACGTACACATATGAAGTTTATATTTTTAGAAATGAGGAATTCCCGTAGATTTATCCGTTATAATATTCATTAAAATTCTTTGTTTTCAACTGCAGCAAAAATTGAGTTGAAAAATACGTTCATTTTTACCGTAAATTTACACCAAGAAAGTTTGAATGCACCATATTCAATTTGGTATCACTGGAAAGACAAATTTTCGCTCTTTAAAACGGTGTATCGTTTGATCCGGAAGCGAGTTCTTGTAAGAGTTCCCATGCAACGGAAAGTGGAGACCCCGTATATTTTGTCGTCTGTTCGAGTTGCGCGATCGCTAAAATCTGTGACTACGCGAGCGGCGCAAAAGATGCTCACCCTGGAGGAATTGGAAAGAAACCGTGGTAAGTTTTTTTATTTTAGCGATAACTAAGTGAGTTTCCAACACAACCATAACTGTATTTTTGCGCTGTTTACATCTCTTTGAATGCAATTGAAGCAAATTCGTTGTGGTCTGGTCGTAGTTTGAACAACATTACAGAGTTATCTCCTCATTATTTCCTCCGAAATGCAAACTGCTGTAAAAGTAGTAATTTCTTTCCCCGTAAATCCGAATTGACAAAAAACTGATGTATGGTGTATGTTCTCAACAGCGAATTTTTTAAAGGAAATTTAGCAAGTGAATGATTTTTTTAAAATATATTTGTTTTTCTTGTCAGGGACAATAACTCTGATTTAGCTAGCAGACGATGCATTCGCGAACCAATATGTTTTTGCGTAGATCTGCTCATCTAAACAAAACAAAATAAAAGCGAGCCACCAGCCAAAATTAATGGTATATTGAGAGTTTGGAATTGTATTTGCTTCTGAAGAATTAATTTCTTCTTTTCCCTCCATCTTCTTTCTCTTCCACCTTTTGTGGACATGGTAGACCTGGCACACTGGCTCAAAATTACATGATTCTTTAAATCTTTGTATATAATAATAATTACAAGGGGGGATTTAAAAAAGAAGAATAATGATAAGTTTTTTTTGTTTTTGTTTTGTTTGTTTAACATTTTACAAGCATGATTAACAAGACAGACTATGGTAACAAGACAGAAGTAACTAAGTCAATAAGAAAGACTAAACAGGAAACAAAATGAAAGAAAAAATCACACACATACACACACACCACACAACACACACACACACACACACACACACACACACACACTTCAAGAGCACATCAAATGTGGGGGTGGGAGGGGGTGGGGAAATACAAATATACAAGTAACATTAAATACAGTTTTGAGCTGTCAATTTTAATGTCATTGATTGGACTCCATTTTTGTTAGTTTTCTTTAATCCAGGTCTTTCTTTTAAGGTAGGGAAGTTTTTTTTTTTTAAATATTGTCAATAATGGCTAGAGCGACTCCAGTTGGGGTTTTACTTCTGGGATTGTTTCAGTAGCTGAGACTGGTAGTAGTAGTCAAATACCTGAAAATTAGTTCTTGTCTGCTTCCTTTTGTTTGTACCTTTCTGATTGATTTATTTCTCAGGTTATTACTGCATGATTCACACAAAGTCAAGTAAGTGTTATTTACAACTAAACTTCAGAATTTGATGATTTAATCGGTGAGTATGAAGAGTATTTAATTGGTGAGTATTAAGTGATAGTGTGCTGTTTATGTTGAAATAAATCTTTTTTACCTGTTTGTTTATATATTTCTTTGTTAATGATTTCAGAGGATGATCAGTTTCATCATCTTGAGGAGAGAATTGGTCCTAGAAAGTGAGGCAGGCCCCAACATCTACCACAAGGCCACACTTGGACTGCAGTTTTTAACTTCATTTCCTCATTCAAACAAGTCTACATATATCAAAAATTTTTGCCTAAATTTCCTTATGCTGTGCATTTTCCTTCTCTGATTAATGCTGAATCTGCAGATACCAGAACCATGGCTGTATCTCTTTCCATTCCAGAGTTTGGTTTGCTTTAATGCTGTTACCATCAAAGATTCGCAGGATATTTGCACCCTTTTTTCTCATGGAAACTTGCCTCTGTAGGTAAAATTTAGCTTGCACTTCTTTAGACTTGTGAATTTGTATTGTCTAATTTATGCTGAATCAGTTGATACCAGAATTATGGTTGTACCTCTTTCCATTCCCATGTTATGTTTGATCTTGTCATGGTACTGTCAAAGATTGGTGATTGGACAATGTCAAAATTAGTGATTTTTCCATTTTTGGCACTCTGCATCTCCAATATTTGAGTAAGGATGACTACTGAAAAAATTGTGTTTAGTCTGTGTAGTGCAGACACTGTGTAAAACAAGTTGGGTGGATGTGTGACCAATAGTTTTTATGCTAGAGCCATACAAAAATGGCATTCTTTTAAAATATGCATAAAACGCCTAAAATGGTGACTTTTGAAGGGTGATATCTCAAAAAAATTTTAGATAAATTAATGAAATTTGGCTTGTGTACTTGCCTTGTGACCCTCTTTAATATCACATATTAATGGATTGCATTGCTTGCTTTTGAAAATTTGGCTGGACCTACCTACATTTAGTTACAATTTTAATTTTTATATCACATCAATACTCGTGAATGAAAAATGTGTTGACACAGGTGGAGTTTAGTGTGGAGGAACATGATGCTGTACAGCAGGCACTGCGGCAGAGGCTGGGGCCAGAGTTCATCAGTCAGCGTGTGGGGGCCGGTGGTCTGAAGGTCAGAATTTAGAGAACTTTAGAAATAGAAGTGCTGGTTTCAGTCATCACTGCTTTGTAATCTAAACAAACCAATTTAAATTCAAAACAATTAATATCTATATCCAGGCTCCCACTTCATGGCTTTCATTAGTTTCAATTTCATGGTAATTGGTGACGTAAATAATAATTGTGTGTATTTTGTTAAATGTTTTAATGCAGTGTCCATGTCACCCTCAGGACAAATTATGCTTCTGTTTTTTATTTTTGTTTTTGTTCCTGTGAGTCTTGTCACTGTGTTACAACTAAATGCAAGTAGTGTTGACACTGGACTCTGGATTGAGAGGTGTGGTACTATTGGTAGACTTGTTCACATCACAATTGGGGCAACTGCCTTTCTGCCCATAGAACTTGTCTTGAGAGTAACCTTTTGGTGGGCTGAGTTCTTTAGATGACATGAAAACCAGTCTCTGTGTCATAAGTATGCACTTTAAAAAAAATCTAGGGTGAGCCATGCCAATTAATCAGGGTATTTA
Organism: Alviniconcha marisindica; assembly: GCA_018857735.1. Classification (NCBI taxonomy): domain Eukaryota; kingdom Metazoa; phylum Mollusca; class Gastropoda; family Provannidae; genus Alviniconcha; species Alviniconcha marisindica. The sequence continues at coordinate 56,987 of JABMCL010001475.1, read as the reverse complement.
ACCAAAAGTAATTAGCTTTCGGGGGGGAGGAGGGCGGGGGGGGGGGGGAGGGGGGGGGGGGGGGGAATCAGGTGTTGCAATCACTTTTTATAATGTGTATACAACAAATGCACTTTATGCAGTGTTATGAAAAAAGTGCGTAATACAAACTAGTCAGTTTATACAAATTTGCACAGAGATCTTCTATTTCACTGTTGACAGCTTGCATACATTGAAGGCTGGCGCCTGATTGCTATGGCCAATGAAACATTTGGATTCAACGGGTGGTCACATTCTGTTTCACAACAGACAGTTGGTATGTATAGTTTGTAATTATGTAAACTAACAAAGACAGTTTGTGTGTGATCAAGTCACTGTTTAAAGAGTGACTGCAGTGAAAAATAATATCAACATTGAACAAAATTTCTTAAATGTTGTAAAAACTTTTTTCATAATGTTGTAAAAACTTGTGTAAGTACTACATGATAATAGTTAGTCTAAATTAACACCAAGCTCAATGTTCAGATTTTTTTTTCTTTTTCTTCATTTGATAATAATAATAATATTGATAAAATGATGTGCTGGTTTTAAGTTTACATAATAATTTATTATATAAAATAAGATTATATATATATTATATATAAAAAATATATATAAAAACTAATGGAATTCTTTCAGATTTTGTCGACCACATGAATGGAAAATATTATGTTGGAGTTAGTGCTCTTGTGAAGGTGCAACTGAAGGTAAGAATTATATACTAGTACTGTACTTGCAGTTGTACTAAGAGTTTAGCTTGAGAAATAGCTCCAGGAAGCAGGCAGTAAGTTGAATAACGTGCAGCTTATTATCATTGTTCCAGATCATAAGATCTATTTAAATGTAACATAGAATCAGTCATAAAACTTAATATGACTGTCATCACTATGACTCATATGAGACTGACCTGATGAGTGTTGGACTTGGAGACCACTGGTCTTTTAAAAGCACTTATCTCAAAACCATTCCCTGTGTGGTTCTACATGATGTCCATGAACCCTGCATCCTTCCCTTAGGAACATTTTTGCTTGATGTTTAGTGTGATCTTAAAATATGGGTTCCACAGTATTGCAATGTCCCAATCGGGAGTATTTACTACAAACTACAAAGTATAATTCCAGGAGACTGGAAACTTTGATTCACTTTCCCTGAGGTAATCTAAGTGACAGTCCAACTGCCCATCTAAGTGAATCCCTAGTGTTATTACATAATTTATGTATACAGTTCCACTTCAAATTCTACTGGATTTTGCAAAGTTACACTTTTAGTTTTACAGGATAACGTTTTTGTTTTTATTTCTCTGCTATGGGGTATTTAGCATGCATCATGCATGATGCAGTGATACACATGTAAATCGGTCTGCAACTTACAGGACTTTGTTTTGTTGTTTGCTTGTTTGTTTCTATGGTCTTATCTAAAGCCAGAAATACTGGCTGAATCCATAGTCACCACCTGAGCTGAACATTTTGCGATTTTGATCACACACACACCACACACACACACACACACACACACACACACACACACACACACACACACACACTGACCCACTCACACACACACACACACACACACACACACACACACACAGAGCACCCAACACACACACTGATCCACTCACACACACACACACACATACACACACACACACACACACACGCATGCGCAATATTATGTTTTTAAAAAAAATCATTCGTTTCATTTTTTTATACAATTATAGATTTGCAGGGTGGGCGATGGGGTGCTGTTTGTTTAAGGGGGGACATGGTAGTGCAGACCTCTTTAATCTGTGAGCTTGGGACTTGTGTGTATTTTAAAGGTTATAACTTGGAAAATTTAAAAAATATGTTGTTGCATCATTTTGACCACCAGTTGCCATGGAAACAATCCAAGATGGCCACCAAATACAGTTATTTAAAAAGCTTAAAACTCCAGAGTCATTGCCTGTAGATTAAATTTTCTTTTCACAGTTAGTACAAACATAATGTTATCTTCACTTTTTCCAAGGATTGTGTGGTATTATCATTTTCCTTAATTTTATTGTATTATTTACATTTTATCATGCTTGTAAAAATGATACCAATAATATTTCAAATCGGCATAAAACTTAAACAAATATTGCCATCTACAAATTGCATGGTAAAAGTAATGATCAATACATATACAAACACCATGCAAACTTTGAAGACTCTACCTTTACTCAAAGCGGAGCCTTAGGGTTTTACAATTGAGAAAATGGTGTAAAAGTGAGAATGTGAGAAAACACACATGAAAAGAAAGAAAAGCATCTTACTTTATATGAATCCCCTTGACATTTATTGACAAATTATACATGTTAAAGACATTATACCAGCAAAAAAAGTTACTGAACGGTTACAAGAGATGCTAAAGTGTTGAAATCAGCCCCTATCTCATTTCCACCCCAAAAGATAATTTGGTCGATTTTGCACCCCCGTGTCTCCCCTTAATGCATCTAAGTGGACATGTTGCCTTTCTTGCATAAATTGTTATAAACTTATATTAGTTGTTTTTGTTTTCCTGCTTAGGATGGTGCATTCCATGAAGACGTCGGCTATGGAGTCAGCGAGGGGATGAGGTCCAAAGCTCTGTCACTGGAAAAGGCAAGAAAAGAGGCCGTGACAGATGGGCTGAAGCGAGCGTTAAAGTAAGGATCTGCTGAACATTCAGAGAACTTTGCATAGAGAAACCCATGCCTGAATGTCAGCGCAGGGCAGTAAGCTGAAAAACATTCATGTGTCACCGTCAGTTTGGTTCACTTTGGCTTACAGAAGTGATGAATCAAAGTTGTCTGGAAATGTGCTTGTCCAAATCAGGTGAACAGTGTCCAGTGATCCTGTCTCTTGTCCATTTCAATGGAGAAACTAACTCTTGATTTCCATCCTACACCACAGTACTTCCCAAAACAGACCCACTACTTCCACTAGAACTATTCAACGGCCAAGAAATGAGACAAAATGGGCAGTGCTTCAACAGTGGGTTTGTTGTTAGAGGTAATGTGGTTTTAGTCTTGGAAGATCTGAAGTCTTAAAGTACCAGGAGGTACTGACAGTTTCCTACCAGTCTGTTAAAGCTGTATTTCATCTTAAAGCTAGTATCGTAGTTAGAGGGAACCAGCCTGGAGAAGCACCATGGGCCCCATTGACTGGAATTGAATTAAAGATATTTTTTAATTAAAAGGCACGCAGCAGTTTTTCACTTAATGATCCTGTGTGTTAAAAACGGGTGTTTGAAAGTGGCAAAAAGGGCTGCCGTTTTGTAGCCAGTGGTCTGTATCAGTGACATAGTGAATTTGAGGTCCTGGTGCATGAACAGGCACAGACTGGATTTTGGGGGGAGCCCTGCCTGTATGGCTGTGCTCTGTAACCCAAAGCAGTAAAGTATTTCTGTCGCAGCATTATGGATAGCGCTGCAGTACAAAAGCCTGCAGATGGAAATATTTGCACATTTCTATGTTTTCAGGCCAGCTTATCTTTGCTTTCGTCCCCCCCCCCCCCCCCCCCCCCCCCCGCCTCTTGTTTTTTTTCAAGAGCATTCAGTTGTACTGTCTTGAACTAAACTGAAGTAAACTCTATACATGTCAATTACATTATTTAGTTGCTTGTAAGTTGTATAACTACAGTTGATTGGTTTGTTCATCAGGTGCTTTGGAAACTGCCTAGGAAACTGCCTTGGTGATAAAACCTACCTCAAGTGTATCACTCAGGCCCCCAAGCCGGTAAGTAGGTGTTCAGTACACTCAGTTTTTGAGAGAGCTTGCTTACACTACTGAGTAGGCAGAGCAATGGAACTGGCTAAAAGTAAGGGGTCAGTTTGTATTGGCAATTTAGTAGTTTTTGTCAACAGGTTCTTTTTCTAAATCAGTAAATATGAAGAATCTTCATTTCCTACTTTTTTTCTCTTATATTTTCAACCTTCTATACTCACTCATATAATATTATGCTTGTCATATATGACATGAGTACATGTAATAAGCTGTGCTTGATTTCAGGTATCCATTTTTCTTTCTTTTCTACCTCATTTACTCACTTATTATATATACTTCTTGCTGTACATGCATCCATGTAATAAGCTGTGCTTGATTTCAGCTATCCATTTTTCTTTCTTTTTTACCTCATTTACTCACTTATTATATACTTCTTGCTGTACATATGGTATACGACATGCATCCATGTAATAAGCTGTGCTTGATTTCAGCTATCCATTTTTCTTTCTTTTTTACCTCATTTACTCACTTATTATATACTTCTTGCTGTACATATGGTATACGACATGACATGCATCCATGTAATAAGCTGTGCTTGATTTCAGCTGTCCTTTTTTTCTTTTTCTTTTTCCACCTTTCTGTTCCACCTCATATTCTCATATAATATACTTGTACATAATATGTAATGACATGCATACATATTAATTAGCTGTGTGCTTAATTTAAACTTTCCTTCTTCTTTTCTTTCCGTTCTACCTCATATAATTATACTCCCTCATATAATATACTTGCACACATAATATATGGCATACATGCATACATGTCATATTAATTTAATAAGCTGTGTGTTTTCTTTGATTCCAGCCACCCCCAACCTACAACATTGCCGACATGCGGCGTGAAACACTTGATGAGAAATTAGCTCGCGTGCGCAGGACAGCACGAGTTACACATCAGACAAGTCGTCACCCTCCTTCAGCGTCAAGGAGTCTGCAGCTTGCCTCAACAACACCTCCTGAGACTCTGGCACCCAGTGACCAGAAGTCTGTAACTTCAGCGACTGAAACAGAAGCATGCAGATCAGAACCACATGAAACAGGTAGATCTGCAGTCAGATAAGGGCAACAGAGTTCAGCTTAAAGCAGCCATGGAGATACAATGTCAACAAAGAAAATTCCATGTATTTGCCTTTGTTTCCTTTTTGTTTTTTCTTGTGCTCCTTCTCGTACTTATTAGCTTATTCTAACTCATACGAATTAACTCATACTAATTTTATGTTTTTTAATCAGAGATAGGCACTAGTTTGTCTTCTCCCATGCCTGCAGTAAATCCCTGCCCAGTATAGCCTTGCATACTGTGCCTGCTGCCAAACTCACGTCTCTGCTTGTTTGTTTTGTACTGCTCAGTTTCCATTGAAACCCATGAAAGGTTCAAAAGAAAGCTTATTTGATTTAAGACACAAACACAAAATGGGAATTTTCAGGGTAAGCCCCTTTGTCAGGCGACAGATCATCACTTAAACAACCACTTAAATGGTGAAAAATGAAATGAAACCTACTTATTTGCTTGTGGCTATGGTATCTTTGTGCCCAGTGTATGAAAGAATGTTGATGCCAACACTGGTGTATCTGAACAGCTACGGTAACGGTTCCCTGAATCACTTTCGCCACCTTACAGATGTTACACCAGTTGAAAAATGTCTAGCGTGATCACCGTGAAAGGGAATAGCGGATTTCGAATGACGTGACATCCAAAAAGTGAGGTGAGGAAATGAAAGGACTGGACAGGAGAGAGATGGAAGCTTTGAGAGTTACATGTCATCAGCTGAGATGACATCAAGTGACACGACTTAAACCTGGATTGTGTTGTTTACGACACTTATTTATGTGGGCAGAGCTTTCTTGGTGTGCTCAGTGAGAGATGAACAGAAGATCTCATCATTTGGAACAACTTGTATTCTTCCAGGGGTCGGCCCAGCAGCCAATGTTCAGGTGCCCCAGCAGCCAGGAAATGGTGACTGGAAAAAACCTGACTCAGTACCCATCACACCTGAATGTGCAATGGTAAATGGCAGGTTAGTTTGTTGTTGCTTGTTTTGTTTTGTTGTTGTTGTTTTGTTGTTGTTGTAGTTTGAGGTTTTCATTGTGTGCCTTTGAATGTGTTAAATCAGTTTGAGCTTTGTTAGTGTGTTTTGAATAAATTAGCTTTTCTTTGTCTACAATACAACTTAATTCAATGTCCTTCCATTGAAATTCATTTGCCAGCAATAAGATTAAGAATGCAGCAAAACATGAAATATCACATCTATACACTAGATTATTAAAACATTAAAATCACACACACACACACACACACACACACACACACACACACACACACACACACACACACACACAACACACACACACACACAATCACCACTACCACCACCCCAACCAAAAAATAAATAAGAAACCATGCTGTCCCTGTGATCTGTCTTCATTTTTTGAACTGCTACACTTGGACTTCCATAATGTATGTGTTTGGTGTATGTGTTTGGTTCTATTGCTCCAATCAGGAGTTGCCCTTGGGAAAATTCAGGCTGCTTTCCCAAGGGGGAAAACAGCACAGGCATACTACATACCAATTCATTCCCAGTTTGCCAGCATATCTGCAGGAGTTTGGCTGGGCAGTGTTTTTTAGACTGACATGAGGTATTTAACTTGCATGCGCCTGTTGCAGATTGCATGGATCTCTCTTGTCTTTGTAATATTAATGCCTTGGACAGGGAAACCTGAGCAGCCTCCATCCCTCACCCATTGCGCTAGATGTTCCTCTTGCTGTGTGTTACTTAGTGAGGCCCATTCTGCCGAGGAGCTGGAGCGACGAGAAAGGTTACGCAGGAAGCAGCAGAGGCAGCAGGAATTCCAAGTGCTCCGAGCCAAGATACAGGACCAAAAGCCTTTCGGAGATAAAGGTATCAGCTAGTAGGAGTAGTACTTGGACTCTTTCTTTTCTTTTTTTTCTTTTTTTCCCTCCTTTTATTAATATATTTTTATGTATGGCTCAGTCTTTTTATGTACTATGTAGTCAGTGTGGTGTGCTCTCGCAAAGTGGGCCCAGACTTACTTGGGCAGACAACAGGACCATCACAGAACAGGACAATTACAGAACAGGACAGTGATGAAGTGGTGCTTAATGTCCTCAGATGTCACTTGACATATTAGGGACAAGTTGTGACCAATGCCAAAGCACGGTTCAGTAATTCTTTACGTCCATGGAAGCCAGAAGGCTCGATAGGATGGACAGCCCAGGATGGCCACCTTGACTCTCACACAGCTCCTGAATTATGACAGGACAGTCACAGAACAGGACCATCACAGAACAGGGCAGTCATCATGTCCTCCACTCCAACTCGGTCACTAACTTCAGATGGGCTTGATTGTTGTTGGGTTATTTTCTTTTAAAATAAAAGTTTGATTCAAATTTCAAAATGAGCTTATGTATTTTTAAAACTATTTGATAAATATATACACATATTTATATCAAACATAACAAGACTGACTTTAGAAACCATTTTATGAAGCGGGGGGAGATTGTTTTCAAGGTGCTTATTACATTGTGCTATAGAGTCCAGGTGCCTTTTTTTTTTTTTTTAATGAAGCTCATAAGAGCGGTGGTTTCTGCAGAACTTTATATGAAGCATAACCTTTTAGCGACAGCACATATCTCCACTCTAGTATTGGGATGGGATTCTAGTCTGTGCCAATGTGAATAACTGAAATTTACCTCAATTTGTAGTTTGAGGAAATGGGAAGGGAGAGTGGAAGCAGTGAGATACATACTGAGGACATGCAGATATCTTTACATTTCACTATCACTTATCAGCTCAGTAGATTCAAATCACGTTTTTTTTCAAAACAATGTGCTCTCATCACTGAGGACATGCAGATATCTTTACATTTCACTTTCAGCTCAGTAAATTCAAATCACATATTCAAAACAATGTGCTGGCATCACTGAAGACATGCACATACAGGTCACTTTCAGCTCAACAGATTCAAATCCCTTGTTCATTCAAAATGTGTTCTCATCATTGAGGACATGCACTATGATGCAGATATCTTTCACTTTCATTTTCAGCTCTGCAGATTCAAATCCCCTACTCATTCAAAACAACGTGTTCTCCTCACTGAACAGGGGACTGCAACAGCTCACCAGAGTCGTCCGACCCAGCCCGCCGCTTCAGCCCCCGCCTTCGCAAATGCTGCAGCTGGAGCATGACCTCGTCTGTGCAGGGTCACCCTCTGGCCACCTCCACCCCAGCACACCCCTCCCTCGCACCCAACAACGCACAGACAGCGCCTCCCCCTCCTGGTACCAAAGACCCAGTCGTGTCACCAAATCCGTCTGCTAAAGATTCTGCATGGGGCATGAGTGCCGCCCAGTCAGAAACTCCTGTTGCAGGATCTGGCCCCGCCCCAGGGCTGCGATGGGAGGGAGGCGGGGCCCAGGGGGTGGGGCTTGATACAGGCATTGGGCTGGATCCCAACGTCCTGGTTGAAGAGGATGATTTTGGTGAGTGTGTATAGTAATCCATGTTGTGTTAGTAATGTATGCTTGATTTATTATTGTTTGAGTCTAGCAGTATTATAGTACATTTGTACTAATAGTAAATTTCTTACATTGCCTTTGTTGGGAAGGCGAAATGCACATGGAGTCCTGCTATGCTGTTGTTTGCTACCGTGCTCGTCAGATTGCATTATTTATTCCATGTCAATGCCTGTCAGATTACGTACGTAGGTTGTAAGGTAGTCAGGGCTTGGGCTCTACTTTCACTCCCAATCACCTCAGGCATATCTTTACCTGAGTAGACAGCAGCACACAACTCTGGTGTCTTTACAGCCATGGATGTGTGTGTGTGTGCATGCATGCGTGTGTGTGTGTGTGTGTACATGTATGACTGTTTGTGTGATTAATTGTCTTTGTCCTGGTCTCTGTATGCATGTGTGTCAAATGTACTTGTTTGTGTGTTTAACTGTCTTTGTCCTGGTCTCTGTATGCATGTGTGTCAAATGTACGTGTTTGTGTGTTTAATTGTCTTTGTCCTGGTCTCTGTATGCATGTGTGTCAAATGTACCTGTTTGTGTGTTTAACTGTCTTAATGTACCTGTTTGTGTGTTTAACTGTCTTTGTCCTGGTCTCTGTATGCATGTGTGTCAAATGTACCTGTTTGTGTGTTTAACTGTCTTTGTCCTGGTCTCTGTATGCATGTGTGTCAAATGTACCCAGTGTGTCTTCTGAAGTCATCGCTTGTTATATTTGCTGTTGCAGATGAGATAGAGTTTTTGAGTCAGATCCACACTCAGCAAGCAAGCAAGGAGAAAACAAAGAGGGATTCCAAAGGTTTGTCTGAGTTCTGTTTATTTGTGTGGTGTTTGTGTGTGTTTGAGTATTTGCGTCTATTATTTTGCTTTTCAAAGAGAGGGGGTGGGGGGGGGGTCTGCCGGCAGTCATCGTCTTTTTGATTGGGGGGGGGGGGGGCATCTGTCTTAGCATATCTTTGTGTTTCTGTGTCTATGTGTGCATATGAGTGTGTCTTCCTCATTGTGCGTGTGTGTGGAAGGGGGGGGGGGGGGGTCTGTCTCAGTATATCTTTGTGTTTCTGTGTGTGTATTTTTTATGTCATGTAACTAGATTTTGTGTTCTTTAGCCTCTGTGTTTCCTGTCTTCTTTTTGTGCTTCTGTCTTATTTACGGTACTGGC
>JABMCL010001475.1:22500-42500 GCA_018857735.1 Alviniconcha marisindica | reverse complement strand
GTCCTTCGCCTCTCTGTCCTTCGCCTCTCTTACCGCTGAACAGCAGCGCGGCGTGAACAGCATCGCATCGTCATCAGTCCCGCCTCTGAAGCTGTTCGCATTGCCGCTGTGGAACTGGTGATGGGCAACCTGTTGGACTAAAAGCTCCGCAGCTTTTGAGCCGCAAGGTGAATAACACTGCGCAGTTCCGGCAGTTCTGGTGGAAACTTAAAACTGATCTTGGCACTGACGGAGAGACTTGTTTCGTGTAGCGGATATTTTGCGTGTGACTGTAAGATGGTTACCGGAATGGTCGTGGTCAGTTTTATTCTTTTAACGGACTTCACGTTAGAAGAGATAGACGCTGGCGGGGGAGAAACTCAATCAACTGCGATGTCCGGTGTTTCGTCAGTTTTGCCTGTGTTCACTTGAAGTTGTCTCGGGTGTGGCTTCGTTTTATAAAGCTGACCATCTGAAGTTGGCTTTGTTTTTTAAAGTTGACCATAAATGTAACTAGAAGAAGAAAAAAAAGAGATGATTTTGTTTTCTCCTGGGTAAATTTACTACTGATATGCCCAAGAGTGAGTTTTTAAGCTGTAAGCTTTGCAAATTTTCAGTGCAAGCACCTTTTTAGTATGTAAAGTGAAAAAAAGGTACTTGCACTGGAAATTTGCACACGTTTGCATTTATTGTCCGATAAAAATAACGTTTTCTTTAAATCATTATTATTAAAACTCTTGTATATTTAGACCTTGTCTCGGAATGCAGGCAGTCGTCTTGTTTTGCCTTTTTTTTTATTGTTGTTGTTTTTCCATCTTGTTAAATTTCTCTCTCTCTCTCTCTCTCTCTCTCTCTCTCTCTCTCTCTCTCTCTCTCTCTCTCTCTCTCTCTCTCTCTCTCTCTCTCTCTCCTCTTCTTCTTCTCTTTTTAATACAGTCACGCCTCTTCCGTTATTTTACAAACTAACCTGATAAAAAGTTGGTTTACTTTTGGCCATCCACCTGCATCACCGTGGACCCACTGTGTCAACTAATGAAATCTGTCAGCAACATTTCCCGCCGCCTGAGAACGGTAGTGTCGACAGTTTCCAGAGGCCGTGATTATACAGAGCTCATGGATGATGAAAACCAACTACTATGATGTTCGATGGAATCAAAGACGCTGTGCATGTTATATATATATGTATATATATATATATATATATATATATATATTATATATATATATTAATTATTATTATTAATATATATATATATATATATATATATATTATATAGAATACAAGAAGGCAGAATCTAGAAAAACGGCCACTTTAACTGTGCAGACTAAATTATACCAGCCTAATTCTTCTTCGATGAGGCTTAAATTCCTCATGTTGGGCTGACATATTAGGGACAAATTGTAGCCTGTCAGCCAACGTTTGGACAGTTTACAGACGCAGGTGACTGCTGCAGCGCGCTGAAATTGGGGTAAATATCCAAGTGAGTACTTTAGGCGACAATAGCTGCAGAGCAACATTCACTATGACTCCCCTACCCCTACCCCCAGAACAATGCAGCAAATCCACGTGTTTATTTCCCAAACAGGCTCCTGCATTAGACGCTCATTTTCTCCTCTGTTTCCAATATTACAGGGAAATTCCAGTCACCGTTTCCAGACCGGCTGTGAAAGTCCACCAGCGGCGAGATTGTTCTCTCTTGGATCGTTATTGGTGGGGTGAACACTGCTCACTAACAGCATGGAAGGAGGACTTTTGCGGGTGGCGGTTGCTGCGTTCATGGTTGCCTGCTTGACACTGGATGTTGTCGTCATGCCAACTTCAGGTCAGTGTCGTTTTGATTGACTTGCCGACTGCTTTGTTTTGTTGTTTCTTGTACGTCAGAAAAGGTGAATGAAGGACCAGTTGTTGATAAGTTAACAACTCACAAGGTCCCCAGGATCCTTACAGGTGCTTACAAGTACTTACAAATTGAATTTGCCAAGTAAGGCCTTACAAGTCCTTATATTTGCATCACAGTCCTTACAAGTGTAGCTAATACTAAAAATGCACATGGTTAGTTATAAAAGCCTCTCATTTTTCCAAGTCAGTGACACTGGATGGTTCCACACATTCACTGAGTTTCGAAATCGTTCAGATATAGGTTGATATGATGTCTGAAGCAGACGATGCTTTCCTCCCTGTTCATTTAGATCGCGTGCAGCCGAAATCACGGTCGCAAGATTACATGATAACTTCTGGGTAAGCCATTTGGTTGCAAAATAATTCGAACTGTACAGGAACCTGAGCTAACAGCAAAACGATGCTGAGAGAATGTTCATTCCAAGACTGCTGGCTAAAGGACAGTACATACCAGGAGTGGTTCTCATACTTTGTGTTCCTTACTGTTGCGATGGTCCCTACAAAATCTAATGTTGATCCTTACAAGTCCTTGTAAGGTCCTTATTTGGCTCTAGTCCAAGTCCCTGAGTTACTCAGCAACAAGATAATCCATCAACTCAGCAAGAAGACAATCCATCCAGCTATGAGAGCCCAGCTCCACCTCCCTCCTCTTGCTCTCTACTGGGTTCTCCGGAGTAGCACTTATGGGCTTTACCGCTTTTAGTGAGCTTGATTGTTTCAAGGTCATGTTGGCATCACTAATTTAAAGCGCATCCAAGTATAGGCTTGTGATTACTGTGAAATACATAGACTATATTATATGGTATTGATATCTTTGATGGTTATTCAAGAGGAGTAATTGATGCATTTTATTTCCTAAGAAAAACCGTAAGCATGGACTTTTCCTTGGACACTAGAATTAATTGGTTGTTGCTTTTTGTTGTTGTTGTTTGGTTGCATGATTATAACTGCAAGAAAGCGCTGGCCCCATATACCAGGTTTGATGACCTTGACTACATTTCTAGGTCAAAGGTGTGACAGAGTTGTAAAACTGCAAGTTGTGTTTTCTAGGATAAAAACAAATCTGAAACGTTTTTGTTTGTTTTTGAAACAACAACAAAAAAGAGAAGTAATTACTTCACCTCTCATATCATTTTTCGTTGTTTTTAACCGTTTCACTGTTGTTTAAGTGTCGTTTTGTGGCCTGAAGAAGGGGATTTCCCTGATAATTTGCATCCTGTTGTCTATGTCTTAATAAATAAGCGTTCTTTTGAATCTTTTATGCGTTTGGATATGACTTCTTGGTAATAAACATCAAGTTATATATAGCATTCGCAAAGACAATGCTTTATGTCTATATTAAACATTTACATTTGGTGCATGTTATTTTTGTATTCCCTGCCTCAGCTGAAACAAATTCGTGATGTCTTCTCAGACGCTGGTTGAAAATTATTCTATGTATATTATTTTAAAGTCAGTGCGAGAAATCTCGGCATATTGTGTCCTTGCTTTGCTTTGAAGGTGAGTCAGCTGATAATTAATTGACCTCTCGCTTCGGATGGCTCCGCCCATTTAGACGAGCGGAGTAAACAACATAGCGTGGGTTCTATCTAACTCCTGTGCAGCACCAAGGCTCTTAATAATCACTGTTTCTGAAAACAGCATAGGCACCTGCTTTTTTTGCAATGGTACTTGGACAGCCCACCGGCTTGTCGAAGGAACTGTGTGTCTGTACCAGGCGCTGATGCTGTCTCATCTAAGTCTCTTAGTGTAACTTTGCTTTCTAGCCCCCAGGGGCAAAAAGCTCAATAAAACCTTAAAAGCTTGAAACCATCTGTGGATCAGAGGGTGGCGAGAGGTCATTTGTGATGAAATGCATGTGCTGAACACGCAACGTTTAAGTCTGGTTGTGCTGTGTAATTCTCTGGCCGTTGGACTAACTGTAACCAAACAGCGTTTCATTCTTCCGTTCTTGTGATACCTTTGAATGAAATAAATTTGAAAGTGTGTGTAATTATAATTGTATTGCATTAATTTCTCCTGATTTATATCTGTTCACTGACCTTGCCACCCTTCTAAGGTTATGGCGGTATTCAAATAATGAGACGTTATACTGTAGATTCTTCACACACACACCACAACACACACACACACACACACACACACACACACACACACACACACACACACACACACACACACACACACACACACACACAACACACACAACACACAACACACACACACACACACACACACACACAACACACACACACACACACACACACACACACACACACACACACACACACACACACACACACACACACACACCACACACACACACACACCACACCACACACACACACACACACACACACACACACACACACACACACACACACACACACACACACACACACACCACACACACAACACACACACACACACACACACACACAACACAACACACACACACACACACACACACACACACACACACACACACACACACCACACACAACACACACACACACACACACCACACACACACACACAACACACACACACACACACACACACACACACACACACACACACACACACACACACACACACACACACACACACACAACACACACACACACACACAACACACACACACACACACACACACACACACACACACACACACACACACACACACACACACACACACACACACACACACACTACAAATATAATCTGATCAAACTTAATATAATTCTAGCAGCAGTTGTTAAAAGCATACACAAGAGCACATACTTTGACTAGCGTAACAAAAATAACAATTTGTGTTGTCTGGCTCATAAAAAGACAGGCAGTCAACATTTTGGGGGCACCGTTTAGGCAAACTCTTTCTAAACTTGTAGAATTCCAGCAACACGACCAGTCCTACCAGGCCTTACGGAAATGAGATGATCTTTCAATGGTCGTTCAGTGAGTCTGGTTATGCACAATGACTTGCAAAATTGTGAACAGTTGGATGAAGCGGATATAAACGAGTAACCGCTTTAAACAACAACAGCAACAATACGTTAGTAATAACAGCTACTTGTTAAGTGAGTTATGCACCACCTTAGGTGGCGTTAGACGATCATCATTCGGTGAGAACAAGACAATATAATCCAAACTTAAGTCCAGTGACACTATAATGACGCTGACCGGTACAGTGATGCCGGATGAGACTTGATCTGAAGGACACTGCCGCACACTACAGGAAGGAAGTTCTTTGCGGTATGCGTAACTTGCGGTCTGGTCACCATGGCCCATTGACATTATGGTCATGATACTAACGGGCGTAATTATATTTTTGGATCCACACAACCACTAGCGTCGTGTATTTATTATATTTACTATTTTAGAGTACGTTATAATGCGTATAACACACTATCCGATTATTGAAAAGTGTATATGCTGGATCTGCCTGTTTTCTGTTGCTGTTTAGTGGTGTGTGTGTGTGTGTGTGTGTGTGTGTGCGTGTGCCGTGCGTGCGTGCGTGCGTGCGTGCGTGCGTGCGTGCGTGCGTGCGTGCTGGTCGTGCGTCGGCGGCGCTATGGTGCTGTGTGTGCTGGCGTGCGTGCGCCGCGCGCGCATGTGGTGGTGTGTGTGTGTGTGTGTGCGCGCGCGTGTGTGTGTGTGTGTGTGTGTGTGTGTGGTGTGTGTGTGTGTGTGTGTGTGTGTGTGTGTGTGTGTGTGTGTGTGTGTGTGTGTGTGTGTGGTGTGTGTGTGTGTGTGTATGTGTCAGTGTGTGTGCGTGCGCGCGTGTGTTTTGATGCTTTGTGTTGATGTTTTGTTTGAAAAATGTAACTGCCTGCACGCCTATTATAGTCTTTCAAAGCTTTGGAATCAAAGCAGAATGGATCAGTAATTTCACTAGCTCTTAAAAATGAAAAATATTAGAATAATCACTGTCATAGTGCACCAGCTTAAGTTATTTGATTTTTATCTAATGTAAATATAAACAACTGTAACACCAAATTCTGTTCAGAATTTTCGGCTTTCTTGAAACCTTTCCCAATGAACAGTGACTGAAGAAATTATTTGACTTTTATGCGTGATTCTGTTTTCTTGTTCTGGCTGAATCGTGATGATTGTCTGCAATCACCTAAAACGTCTTGTTTTGTGTGTTTTGATCTTGGTCTTTAGATAATTTTTCTTCATTTTGGTTCTCGGCCTGATTTTACCGCTGCCACCAGTGACAAACTAATCACTGATTTGGGCAGTCAGGTTATTTAGATACATGATCAGAATGTCCTCTCCAAGGACTGTCCCATTTTATTATCTGCTATTCACAGAGCTGCCCAGACAGGAAGTGTTGTGAACAAGACAGGAAGTGAGTACGTGAGGGAAGTGGTGCAATACCACTCATCAACTGTTACAAGGGACAGTGCCTGGTCCAAGTAACCCAACTGGATGCGGGCCACTTCACATGTCTGTAGCGTATCAGCTGGAGCTTTGAACTGACGGTTATGCTTAAGTAGATTCAGTCGGATTATTAAATTATGTTTGCACCAGCTGAACCTCAGGTTTAGTCCCCCTCAACCTCCCCCATCCATCCCCCATTTTGTCCTGCACATGCTTTTTTCTTATTATTCTTTTTTCTCTCTCTCTTTTTTAATAATTGATCCGGAAGAATTTTTTAACTTCTGGATATTTTGTATTAAAGTTATTTTTAGAATATGTGTCTATCTCTCCCCATCCCATTCGTTCATGTTATTAATTCAGTTCAGTTCCAGATGTCATTTGTGAATTGGGGAAAGCCTATAGTCATGGGTTCCGCCAAATCTGTTAGACGTTTCCTCAGCGTTGCCTTTGGCCGGAACGTTTGTCTGATTGACGAACTCCCTTTTGTCATCTTCTCAAGGAATTTCGTCGAGTGCTTTCTCTTTGAATGCTTCTCTCCTCTAGGCGATCCCTGGTGTGACGTCCTTGGTATTGTATCCGTAGGTAGTGTCTCAAGCTTCTTAACCCTTCACATCTTCCGAGACGCAAGCCACTTGTAATGGTTTCTTTGACCGCCAGTCTTTCTCGTCGCTCATTTCCCTTGAAAGGACGAGAAAGGGTCACCGTCAATCCGACGGCCATTAGAACTGTTTCAACGGTAAGGTTATGCAAACTTCTGGGAGACGGGATGGAGCGCATTTGGGCTTTTGCAAGCGCACATATACCATCCTGAACTTGAAATGTCAGTTCTGGTAGGCAAGGGGTGATTGCAGACGTAATTTTTCTTTCTTCGTTGATATTGCAAGTGAGACAAACACATATTTCTTCCAGTCTTGAACCGGTACGCTAGCTGTTATGGCAGGGAAACAGTGGTAGCTAGGCGCTTAAAAAAATACAGCTTTTCAGTGATATTTTACTTCAGATGGCGGTGAATTTCTTCATCCCTGGAGTCCCCAGACAAATATTGCGTAGCAGACAACCATATTGCAGGTCAGACACTGTCACTGCAGGCAAGCACTGACTGACAATTAAGACCTTTTATTTTTTCATTGATATTTCAGGTCAGATTGACACGGACTTCTTCAAGCCGGGAGTCCTGGACCAGTGTTGCATGACGGGCATGCAGTGGTCCAACACCAGTGGGCGTTGCACGGGGTACCCGGGACCAGTGCCAGGGGTAGCGCCAGAGTCCCAGGGACCGTGCCTGTCCATCGTGGAGGTGTGCTGTCTGAAGCAGGTGCAGCTGGACATGTGCGAGTCGGGCAAGAGGACTGCCTTGGACCGCCTGCTGTGTGCTGTCAGGGATTCGGAGGCCGGTGCAGAGCAGTTCAGGGTGAGTATACTAGTGTTGCCATGCTACTTTTTCCTTTTGGTGGAATACGTCGCTAAACTTTGACAGCAAGGAATCTGGAGCATATTGGTGCGACGGGTTGGGGTGTGCAGCGGTAAAGGTTTATCGGACGCTGGTCGAAATCAGAGCCGACTTAAAGCAGTCAGTATTGGGTTAGTTAGTTAGTTAGGTAGGTAGGTAGTTAGGTGCTCTGAGCCCAGCCAACCACACAGGGTTATATCAGGGCTCGTTCTGTCTGGGTGAACTGTGTTGTTATCTAATTCAGGGGTACTATGGTTCTCGGGAAGAAAGAGTGTTTGTATCGTTGAGTGTTGCAACGTGGCGCTTTGTTTTGCATCCACCAGAAACTGCTTGTACGTGAGGGTTTCAGGTAGTAGTTACCGACTGGCCTGGTTTTAGGCTGCACAGATTGTGGCTGAGTTTGTTCTCAACGTGGTGGTACTGCGAGTTGTTTTCTTGTTTTATTTCCAAACTGGACTAAGAGTTCTAGTATTTTAGTATTGTTATCATTAAAACTGATAAAAGGTGATGACTAGAACATCTGACCTGTGTTCCTCAGACATGTAGGTAAGAGACAGGTAACAGCTGGCGGTCAAAGAAACAAGAAGAGCCCCTCTTTGCAGTCTGAACTGCATCCACTAACATCTGTTTGCATATAAACAATCCCAAGCACTGGCAGCCTTACAATTGTCTGTACACACGAAACTACATCACACACCGGGTCAACCCTCAGAATTAGAATGTGGCGGCCAAAGTAGCAGGGGAAGCGACATCAGTCACATACGCAATTCGTCTCTCAAATAAATGTGTGGCATCGTTCTACGACCATTTAAAAAAAAAAAAAAAAAAAAAAAAAAAAATGCAGGAGAAGATCGAGAAGATTGGGTTTCTGGTCACTCGATCAGGTCCTCATGGAAGGCAAGTCCCACTGTCACAAAGTCTCCACGAGGGACATCTTCTTCAACGTTGCTTAACATCCACATGCAGAGACCGTCGGGACTATTAGGAAAGGAGAACCCAGGACGTCCACCTCGACTTTCACACAGCTCCTGAACTCTGATGAGGGCTTCATTTCAATGTTGCTTTACGTCCACAGAGACCGTAGGGGCTGTTAGGAACGGGGAGCCCAGGACGTCCACCTCGACTTTCACACAATTCCTGAGCTCTGGTGTTCGCTGAGGTCAATGTTACTTTACGTCTATAGAGACCGTAGGGAATATTATCATCGGGGAGCCCAGGATGTCCACCTCGGCTTTCACACAGCTCCTAAGCTCTGGCACAGTCTAGAATTGTATGGCTATAGCACACGCGTGTCACGGCCAACTGCTTGCACCCGTGTGCAGGAATGCTGCCACTGCTGTCAGATGGGGGTGGCTGCGCGGAGCCAGGCTGCGTCCTGTGAAGCACCGGGCCTTGGGCAGCCCTGCGACACCAAGTTTGTGGAGTGCTGCACTGGGCGACCCAGCGCCAACTACACCATACCAGGTAAGTGACGTGGAGATGCTGTAGCTGTACCTGCTTGTGCGTGGGCTGTTGTGCATGTGGCTTAGCAGAGTGTGAACTCTGTACTCCGGTACCTTAGCAGAGTGTGAACTATGTACTTCAGTACCTTAGCAGAGTGTGAGCTATATACTTCAGTACCTTAACACAGTGTGGGTTGTGGGTTATGAACTTTGCATAATGTGTTTTGGTGTCAGTATCGTTTTTGTATTAATTACTCATAATGCTTGTTACACAGTGGAACCCTCATAACATAACAGTTATCACAGACTTTTGTGAAATAAAATTTCTGCTAATGACGAAATGACATATTCCCGAAGCACAATTTCCTACGTTTTCAGTTGTGCTAAGAAAACTCAGGACACTGACATTGCATTATAGGTGCGAGAAGTGCATACTGTAATAGTATAAAAGTTCATTAAAGAAAAAAGAAGAAGAAAAAAAAAATAAGAAGAAAAAAGAAGAAGATGGGAATCATGACTTTTGTCCTTCGCATTTCCATTCTCTTCAAAGTTCAATTTCCGCGAAACACTTAAAAAATAAATTTAAAAAATTTCCATGCCATCTTTTAGCTGCTGCCAAAATATGTCTAGGAAATCATTCGACCAATCACACGACAGCAGTAATATCAAACAACCTATCCAACAGAGTTGAAAGTTCATATATTTAGTGCTTCACTCTTTCGTTCAATAAACTGGTCTACATTGCATGTTACATATAGGTGTGTTCTCATCTAGAAAATCGTTCGAGCCATCACATGACAGCAGTAATATCAAACAATTACCCATCCAACAGAGTTGAAATTTCATATATTAAAAGCTTCACCCTTTCTTTCAATAAACTGGTCTGCATGGCATGTTACATGCAGCTGTAATGGCAGCCAGACACACACACAAAGGAATGTTTTGGAACTGCAGACAGCTGCAGCCCACACATAATTATTTTCACCGAAAATATTCATTGTTGGAAAAGTGCAACACTTAAGCACAATTGTGCAATGAGCGCAACTCCTGGAAGCAGTTTTGATTTTACTTCTTCTTCTTCAGATTTTTTGTCTTTAATGAGAGTTCTTATACAGTGTATACGTGCGCGTGTGTGTTTGTTTGTGTTAGTTCATTGCATATTGGAAGCGTACAGACTAGATGGTGTATTTTGCTTTGACAACTAACTTTTTCATGAATGCTGAGTGCCCCAATCTCTACCCCAGCATGTCACCCGCCTCCTCCCTAACCTGCCCAGAGTGTCTGAATGTCCAGAGCCAAGTATTTTCATTTGAAATACCCATTTACACTCAATGTTGTGCGCACACTAAGCCTATACTGGATGCTAACATGCAACAACAGCTCTGTCTGGGGACAAAAACCCTTCCGACCAGCCAGATGATGGGGACGATGAAGATGAGGGCAACAACGTCGACGAGTGCAGCATCTTTCCCGGGCAGGTGTGCTCTCATCTGTGTGTGGACCTTCCCAGAGGTTTTCGCTGCGACTGTCCGCCAGGATTTAGGCTGACCGACGATAAGCGCACCTGTGAATTCTTAGATAGGAATGGTTTGTATTGGACTGTTGTCAATTTTTATACAAGTGTATGTGTATGAGATTTAATAATAATAGGGAACTTATAGAGCGCTTTCAGAATCTCAAAGCGCTTTACAACTTAAAGAAAAACATACAATGCACAAGTACCTACAAATCAATAGTATAGAAGCGTACAAGTAGAAGGAAGGGACTGATCTGGCTTCCGAGATAGGAATGGTTCTGAATTCTTAATCTTCGGTAGGAATGGCTTGTATTGAGAATATATAATTATGTATAATAATAATTTTACGTCCAGGAACAATTTTATTTCATGAATGGTTGTGGATTCTGAGGTAGGAATGGTTTAAATCTGAATGTTTGAGAATTCTTAATCTTAGACAGGAAGGGTTTTGCACATAACAACCATGGCCTTGTTGTTTATGAAGTGGTGCAATAATACATTAATAGTGTGTGTGTGTATGTGTGTGTGTGTGTGTGTGTGTGTGTGTGTGTGTGTGCGTGCGTGCGTGCGTGCGTGCGTGCGTGCGTGCGTGCGTGCGTGCGTGCGTGCGTGCGCGTGTGTGTGTATGCCTAAATACATGGGGTGGGGGGGGGGGGGGGGGGGGGGGGGGGGGGGGGCGCAGAAGGCTTTTAAGTGATAACGGCCTGCAGGTAGTTTGTCCATCCGTTTTTCGTCTTGCCACGAGGGGGTGGGTGGGGTGGTGGTGGTTTTGGTTTATTTGTTTGTTGTTGTTTTGAGGGATGATACGGGAGGTTGTCTATGTGTCTGTGTATCTAATAGTCATATGTAGAACTTAACCTGCATGAAATGGCTCCATGTTTAATGTGTTGTGGATGATGGCATGAACAGTGTTCCTGCTTGTGTGACCTAACTAGTCCCATAGCTATGTACGCACGCGTGTGTGTGTGTGTGTGTGTTTGCGTGCGTGCATGCATGCGTGTGTGTGTGTGTATATGTGTGTGTGTGTGTGTGTGTGTGTGTGTGTGTGTGTGTGTGTGTGTGTGTGTGTGTGTGGTGTGTGTGTGTGTGTGTGTGTGTGTGTGCGTGCGTGTGTGTGTGCGTGTGTGTGTGCGTGCTGTGTGTGTGTGTGTGTGTGTGTGTGTGTGTGCGTGCGTGTGCGTTGCGTGTGGTGCGTGTGCGTGTGTGTGCGTGTGTGTGTGTGTGTGTGTGTGTGTGTGTGTGTGTGTGTGTGTGTGTGCGTGAGCGTGTGCGTGTGTATTCCAATGCTGTGGCATGGTAAACATTGAGTATATAAGTTTATTTTGTTTTATATTTCTCTAGAAGAGCTACATATATTATAAAATAAATGAAAGTGAGGAGCGAGTCGTGCGGTCTGCCTGTCAATGATTTTATCCACACATTTCCTACAGAATCTAGGCACCAAGCCAATTTTCTTTGTTTGTGCAGCAAATAAAATGTAACCAATAAATGCTTAGTGTCAGGATCTGGCGTGATGCTGGTGCAGGTTTGGCTCGATTCCTGGTGTAGCAAAGGATAGTTTTATGGGATCTTGGCAATCCATCTTTTTCAATGATGATAAAACTACATCTTATCTGTTGCGAAACATCATAATTATGCTGAAGAGTTCACTTCAGGATCTACAATACTGTCCACTTGCAATGCTGAATACTGTACACTTGCAATGCTGTCAGGATTACTCAGCTAACGGTTAATACAGTTAAGACAGCTGCCTTCCTCCTTTCAGTGTGACAATTGCAAACTATTATGTCTTCACTCTCTTCTTTTAAGTCAAAACTGAAAACCCATCTCTTCTCCTCTGCATACTGATCTGTCGTTTTACCAATCCATCACCAGTAATGCATATATTTGTACTGTGTGTGTGTGTGTGTGTGTGTGTGTGTGTGTGTGTGTGTGTGTGTGTGTGTGTGTGTGTGTGTGTGTGTGTGTGTGTGTGTGTGTGTGTGTGTGTGTGTGTGTGTGTGTGTGTGTGTGTGTGATGAAATGAGTGTATCCTTATGTCTTTGTAAGCGCTCTGGGCAGTTACGAGATGGGGCGCCATGAATAATCTATTATGATGATGATGATGATGATGATGATTATGTTGCCTGATGTTGATGCTTTCAGTGGTCCTTTTACTGTTCATGGTAACTTTGCTCGGAAGCATTATAGACAAGAACGCTCATTAAAGCGTCAGGCTTTTAGTCTGTAAGAGACTCTTTTGGGTTCTTGTTATGGCATTGTCTTCTTACGGTGCTGACTGGTTCCAGATGAAATTGACTGTTCCCTCAACAACCCCTGTGAGCAACGATGTGTGAACAGAAATTCGGGAGCAGAGTGCCAGTGCTATGAAGGGTACAGGCTGAATGAAGATGGTCGCACCTGCACAGGTGAGCAAAGTGTTACAAATCGTAACTCTTACCGTGGAATGCATGATGAAATCAGTTGATTTGAGCAGGGAGGATTCCATTAACACGACTGGCTTGTTGGCAGATGCTAGTGGTAGTCCACAATGATGTGCTGCGTATTCATATAGGCATCTGCATATGAGCTTAAAATGATCTATACAGATCTGGATGAAGATGGTGATGTTATTGTGACCTTGATTTTGATAGTTTGAGCAGCGTATGTGCGTGTACACACGTATGCATGCACACAGAAGGTACATGTACGCGTGCGAACGCTTGCTCACGCGCACGCACGCACACATGCACGTACAGACAGACACACACGCACAGACAGACAGACAGACAGACAGACAGACAGACACACACACACACACACACACACACACACGCACGCACGCACGCACGCACGCACGCACGCACGCACGCACGCACGCACGCACGCACGCACGCACGCACGCGCGCGCGCACGCACACACACACACACACACACACACACACACACACACATTGTGATCCAACTCGATGGTTGAGCGCGCCAGCAGCCTGTTACCACAACGTGTGCATGGACTCCATGTGCAGACATTGACGAGTGTGTCGAGGGAAGCTACCGCTGTTCTCCCAGCCAGCAGTGCGTCAACACCAAGGGAGGCTACTCCTGTCTGGCCAGCGACTGCCCCCAAGGCACCTCTCGCAACCCCAGAACCGGCCAGTGCGAGACTAGCAACGCCTGTCTCAATGGGTTTGCCTTCAACAGTGTCACCCGCACGTGCGAAGGTACTTTCACCCTTTTAATACCATCACTGCTCTTTAAGTAGGGCCTAATGATCATAATGTGGCTAATAGGATAATTTCAAGCGCCTACCTTGTAGAGCCAATCGCTGAACAGACAATGCATGTGTAATACATTGAAGGAACACGCAGAATGTGCATCGAGATAGAGTGTTATCAATTTAACATGCAGGTTCAAAAATAATTTACTATATTCAACACACACGCATACACAATTGCATACACGCATGCGTGCATGTGTGCACCCGCCCCCCCCCCCCCACAACACACACACACATGACCCCCCCCCCCGACACACACACATACACACACTGATTATGACTGTAGCAGAAACTGGGTGTTGATATTAGTTGGGGCGAAAACACTGTGAGAAGAGGAAGGTTTTCAGTTTGGCTTAAACAGATGACAAGGTTGAACAATGTCTAAGGTCTTATGTTTTTAGTAATTATAGATGACACTGTATACCCCTTTTCCTCACAAACGAGGGTTGTAGAGAAAGATGTGATGAATCGTCCACAGTCTGCGCTTAGAAAAAGAAGACTTCAAAAAATTATTGTACCTCAGCACTTGCTGAGTACTTTCACACTGTATGTAACAACAAAAAATAATTTTTGTAAGAAAAGAAAAGAAAAAAGCAGAAAAAAAAATTTTTTTTTTTCTTCTTCTGAGTTTATTGCACAAGCAATACATTATATTTTTAAACATTATTTTTATATCTTTCTATATCTATATAATTTTTGCCAGCCTCGTGCTTTGTTTTTGTCGATGTAACTTGTACCATACCTTTGTCTCATGAAATGATCTCGAATAAAAATGTAATAAAAATAAATAATAATTAAAAGTATTTGCAAAGCGCAAAATCTTGTCCATAGAGACTATTCTAAGCGAGTGCGCGCGCGCACACACACACACACACACACACACACACACACACACTCACACACACACACACACACACACACACACACACACACACACACACACACACACACACACACACACACACACACACACACCACACACACACACACAACACACACACACACACACACACACACACACACACACACACACACACACACACACACACACACACACACACACACACACACACACACACACACAGGCACCCGCACACACGAGCATTCTGACTATACAAATCAAAATTTACACAGCTTAAAAAAGAAATTAGAATAAAAGACATACAACCAACACATCTCATTTTATTTTGAGACTTTGTCCAGCATAATTAGTGAAATACAAAACAGGGGTGACATTGCTGCCCATCTTTTAGGCAGAATTATTCCAGTGATGACAGTAGCATTAGGTATAACAGGCTCTGTGACTCCCCAACATCCAAGGAATTTTGGTTGTCACCAGTACTTCCTTGGAAACAGCTTGTCGTGAAACACTTTTAAGAGGAGAAAAAAAGAAAAAAAAGAAAAAAAGAGGATGTACCTCTGGTGGAGTTCATGTCACTTGTATTTACTCGCATGCCAGGTGCGAGTTACCATAGGTCTTTGATTTTTGTTTGTGTGACGTCTTACGAGCGCTGATTAACTCCCTTGCCTGTTGATTAAGAAAACAATATCTTTTTCTGGAATCATTTCATGCGTCTTGTATTGTTCCCAACTGTCATGTGTTGTGTGTGTTTATTCCTCCCGTCAAGACATTGATGAGTGCACGGTGCAACAGCACACGTGTCATAGAATGTACGAAATCTGTCGCAACCTCAACGGCTCGTACGCCTGTGACTGCGAGGACGGGTTTACTCGGAACAGAACCACCCGTGCCTGTGAAGGTATTTTCTGTTGCCACGGCTGTGGTCATTGTTGAGCCCACAGTGGTGAACTGCTGGGACTGATTTTGCGCTGGTCTGCTTTTGCATGGGTGTTGTCGCAGTACAGGGCTTCTGGTGGTAACCGTATGTGGTTCACCGGGCTCAGCTGACTAACTAACTAACTAACTAACTAAGCTTCTGGCAGTTGATGTTGTTTGAACACGTCTTGCAACCAGGAATATGTTTGGTTGTGGCTAAGCCACATGGGGATTTGCAACCTCTGCTTATTCATTATGGCAACCTGTGGTGGGTCATGTTTGAATTCGCGTTTGAATGAGTGGTGAGCTCCCTGTGGCTTATTATGTTGCATACAACAAAACTGAAACAAGAATGACTGCTAGCATTCTAAAACAAGAATGACTGCTAGCATTCTAAAACAAGAATGACCGCTAGCATTCTAAAACAAGAATGACTGCTAGCATTCTAAAACAAGAATGACTGCTAGCATTCTAAAACAAGAATGACCGCTAGCATTCTAAAACAAGAATGACTGCTAGCATTCTAAAACAAGAATGACCGCTAGCATTCTAAAACAAGAATGACTGCTAGCTAATCTCAAAACAAGAATGACTGCTAGCATTCTAAAACACAGAATGACTGCTAGCATTCTAAAACAAGAATGACTGCTAGCATTCTAAAACAAGAATGACTGCTAGCATTCTAAAACAAGAATGACTGCTAGCATTCTAAAACAAGAATGACTGCTAGCATTCTAAAACAAGATCCAAACACATAGAAAGGTTCAAAATAACGCTGTTTATTAGGTCAAAACACAGCATGCAAATTTTGGGGGTATTCCCTTTTCTCAAGCAACAAAACAACACTTAAACCACCGTTAACTGGACACGTCATTGTCATGCCAACATTCTTCCAAGCACCGGACATAGCTCACCACCAAAAAGATAAAGTGGATTAGCTCTCCATCTCATTTTTCATCGTTTTGTACCGTTTAATTGTTCTTTAAGTGTCGTTTTGTAGCTTGATAAAGGGGGTTACCATGAGAATTCGCATGTTATGTTTTTTCCCGTAATATATAGCACTATTTTGAGCGTTTTATATGTTTGGATCTTGTTTTAGAACACTAGCTGTCATTCTTGTTTCAATTTTTTGCATACACCATAATAAGCCATGTAGAGCTCACCACTCGCATGACATGACGCTCGACCTGATGTTTACATTAGGTCATTTTTAGTCTTGCTTCACCCGGATAGAGACAATGGTACCCTGTATGATGATGGCTGTAAACTCTGAGAGCAATAAGGAATTGTTTCTGCTTTGCCGCTGTCACAGTGAACTTGGAAGGTGTGTAATAAAGGGAGGAAAAAAATCAGATAAAAGAGTTTGCCATTTTTATTTGACCTTTGGGTCGACCTCTTTTACCACAATACTGATCGGTCAAATGTGTACTTTCCACCCGCACCTGTGATGTGCCTGTGATGTACTTTTGGACTGCAGGTAAGAAGTATGAGGACATGCCACACGCTGTGAATTTAAATGTGCAGCAAACTCACAGAGTTTTCTGTGGTTGCTCCAGTCTGGTCTGTGTAAGCTCTCTTTAAGTTGAAAATCGATACATTTCTGCATTTTAAATGTTAAATTCTCGTAGAAAGGTAACTAGACAACTGTACTTCCGATGGAACAATTACGTCCCTCATGATTACAATAAATCAGACGGAGACATGTATTGGTGTAAGAACCACTCTGATGAAAGACATTAGAGTAATCTGCATCACAGACAATACCGATCGGTTGTGGTTTAATATGGACATTTCTAATCATTTTTGTTTTATTAGTATTATTGATCGCTTTTATATATATATATTACTGTCCTATGCTCTCGAGCAGACTCACTGCGCTCCTGTCGTGTGCGACTCTGAATCTTTCTTGGTGCTTTACGTCCACGGAGGCGAGATGGCCTATTAGGGACGGGGACAGAGTAGGAAGGGGACGACAGAGTGAAGGCTCGACCGCGGAAACCGCCCGAAAAAGACAGGAGAGACCGTGGACCGCCGCCAGAACAATGGAAGTGTTAAGGCGGTGTCCCCTCGCCATTGCCCAGCGACTTGTGCACTGCGCAATTGCTGTTTCAACTGCTGTGCTTGGGCAGAGTCACAAAGACAATGTCCGTTGCACTGCTGTTGACGAACAACTTGGACAACTCAAGCAAAGGAAGTCCAGCTTTCTTAGCCCAGCTCCACCTCCCTACTCATGATCTCTTCTGGGCTAAGTTGAGGGTCCAGCTCCACCTCCCTCCTCTAAGATCTCTTGATCTTTTGATCTTGCCTGGAACCCTGCGACTCTGAATGAGCTACTGTATCCTTTTATAGGATGCTTTTTTAAAGGTCCACCGAAGTGCTGTACTTACAACGCTGTTTGGCTATTACATGGCTGGTGACACGTCCAACTGTTGCCGCCTCGGCGCACATTCTGTGTACATCATACAGCTATGCAACAGTTTACACTGTCACTTCATTCGACGCCATATATGTAGGGTGCGTGTGTGTTTAGCTGCAATCTGCCAACCTGGCTTTTGAGCTAGACCGGGATCTTTAACGTATTAGCATAGGGGTGGAACTGATAATGAAATACGAGTCAGCACAGAAAGCTGACCCAGGAGAGGAAAATTCTCCCGCCGTTCTTACAAGGACTCGAGCCTGCGACCTTTTGATCACGAGTCCGGCGCTTGCTTATGAGCTATCCCTGTTCCCATGGTTAATTGCGGTTATGGACTTACTTATAATATAGAGACGAACTTGGCTACTACTAACTGTATTGTCAACAGTACTCCCACAACCATAACAATGTTACCATGGCTGCAGAAATACAGCTCACTCAAGACGGGTAGAAAGATTTCTGTGTGAGTCAAGGCCCAAGCCCTTTGGACCTCACATAATCATGCCTTCTGCGATGATGATTTCTCGGAACTTGTAAAACATCCTGGTGATCCTAGAAAAGAATAAGAGCAGTGCTGTCTGCAGTGCAATGGCATCACTATTTTAACTTAGCTACAACCGCAACACGGAGGTCAAGGAGGCCATGTCTGACACAGAACAATAGTTTCCATAGTAAACTTTAGGGGAAATATGTTTTTGCACGGGCTGGTCAGTTCTCCAAAAAATATTTAACTTCTGCAGACCTGAGTTGATGTTGTTGCTGTTCTTGTGTACTCCCTTGCATGGGTATTGGTGTTGTTGATTTGCTTTTCATAGTCAAAAGTGAAAATTAAGGGAGCAGGGACTTGAATAAAGGAAGTATTACAGGTGAAGTCAACATATAAAAATATACATATTAAAAAACAAAACAAAACAAAACTGAAAAACAAACAAACACAACAAGCAAACAACAACACCAGAAAACACAACGGTTTTTCAGTTTTGTTTGTTACAAGTTACAAATTGATGATTGAAAGTTGATAAACATGACTGTAGTGCTGCCATTTTGTGCCCAGCAGTCTGTAACAGTGACGTCATGACGTCTGGAAAGTGGAATGCGTGGCAAAAGTATCTTAAAGG
Organism: Alviniconcha marisindica; assembly: GCA_018857735.1. Taxonomy (NCBI): domain Eukaryota; kingdom Metazoa; phylum Mollusca; class Gastropoda; family Provannidae; genus Alviniconcha; species Alviniconcha marisindica. Next base: position 23,260 of record JABMCL010001475.1, on the reverse strand, counting down.
TGGGACGTGGGGAAAAATACATCCCAAGCGAGCATTTTGTCTGCTTGCCAACGTGACTGCTACATGCGGATCAGCTCAAATTCAAAGCAGAAAAGCACTTCTTTTGCACAAGTATTAGGAGACGAACCAAATGAAATCTGAAGATGGAAGTATTTGCAGTTTCCAATTTTTTAGGCTAACGTGTCTCCACTTTGGTTCCGAGTTAATTTCAGTGATGGGGAGTTTGAATTTTACATAGTGGGATGCAGATTCTTTTTTCTTTTTTCTTTTTCTGTTTTTACTTGAATGAAATCAGTTGTTCATTTTATGTTCATATTTGTATCAATTGTTAAGATGTGCTTATGTAACTGTTTGGTTTTTATTTACAAAACTAAAGTGGAAAAACCTTTTCAACATTCCTATTTCCTGTGATTGTATTTGCTACTTTTGTACCCAACCCAAGCTTTTATGTTCATTTGTTGTTGTTCTGTATTGATCAATGGTGAATATTTTGTACAATTATTTTCTTATTCTTTTCTTTTCTTTTTCTTTCTTTTGAGTTTAGTAACCCTTAGTTTAGTTCCTCCCACAACTGATATGTAGATGTAGAATATATTAATAGCATCTGAATTGTTAATGCGTGTGTGTGTGTGTGTGTGTGTGTGTGTGTGTGTGTGTGTGTGTGTGTGTGTGTGTGTGTGTGTGTGTGTGTGTGTGTGTGTGTGTGGTGTGTGTGTGTGTGTGTGTGTGTGGTGTGTGTGTGTGTGTGTGTGTGTGTGTG
>JABMCL010001475.1:0-20000 GCA_018857735.1 Alviniconcha marisindica | reverse complement strand
ATATTTTGTATGCTTGATTGCCTCATCTGGCAAGTTAGCCCTTAAAAAATTCTGGCGATGGTCAGATGTCGAAAGGATGTGATACCGTAGGTAAGATGGACAGGGCTTTGAGCTGAACAGGAAGCCCTCATTCCCTGACTCCATCAGCTGTGAGAGGGGCCCATCTGAAACCCATCCCCACGAGGGTTTTAATAGTAGACCTTGTGGCACTGCCATCTTTTGTTGTCGTTTCTCTACTTCTTTTATTCCATCGTGCTTATATCTTTTGGTTTCTTTTAGCACTTAACAATGTGCAGAAATGAATTTTCTCCTTATCCTTGTTTTGACATTTGAATTTCATTTTTTCGTTTTGATGGGGGGGGGGGGGGGGGGGGGGGGGGGAGGTGAGATTGGGGGTGGGGAGGGAGCTAGTCAGAACACTGAAAGAAATCAAGGGCAATAGCTGAAAATATACATCACTTCTTGTATGTTGTTGGGCTTTAAAAAACAACAACTGTACACACAAATTTGTTCTGAATTTGAATATATTTTCCAGACATCAACGAGTGCACGGAAGGTACCCACCGCTGTCTGCGACACCAGCGCTGCATCAACACCATGGGCTCCTACCGCTGTCGTAGTCTGGTCAGCTGTCCTCCCGGCTATGAAGCCACTGGCAACAATGGGTGTCAGGGTGGGTGTCCACTTGGGTCACTTTTGTCACTGTGTTCTGCACCCATTCAGCTCAAGCTATAGGCATGCATGCGAGCAGAGCGTTTTAATTTTTTTTATGTTTAGTAGGCTGTGGGGGCAGTGGCTGAAGAATGTTGTTCGTATAGCGAAAGTGGATATTTTATGGATTAAAGTGTGTGTGTGTGTGTGTGTGTGTGTGTGTGTGTGTGTGTGTGTGTGTGTGTGTGTGTGTGTGTGTGTGTGTGTGTGTGTGTGTGTGTGTGTGTGTGTGTGGTATGTGTGATGTATGTGAGTGTGTGTGTTTGTTTGTGTGTTGTGTGTGTGTGTGTGTGTGTGTGTGTGTGTGTGTGTGTGTGTGTGTGTGTGTGTGTGTGTGTGTGTGTGTGTGTGTGTGTGTGTGTGTTGTGTGTGTGGTGTGTGTTTGTTTGTTTGATTGTGTGTGTGTGCGTGCGTTTGTGTTGATTGTGTGTGTGTGTGTGTGTGTGTGTGTGTGTGTGTGTGTGGTGTGTGTGTGTGTGTTGTGTGTGTGGTGTGTGTAGGCAGTGCGTGCTTTTTCTTGCTAAATCGGAGGGCAACACACATAAAAGGATTATAAAGGCGTTGGACACTGGCATTTGCTTTTGGTGTGTGTGCATTTAGATTTTCTCTGTTGAAGGTTGTAGAAACATTTTAATGACTCTTTTCTTCTAATTTTCTTTTGTCTCTTTTGTCCTTTATTTATTTACTATTACTTTGTTTTATCTATGGTGATCTATGGGTCCTTGTTTTGTTTCCATATAACGGACTGGATGCTCCAATGGGGAATAGGACATAAAAGGTAAAAGGATGCATTAATATTGTTGTTGTTTTACTGCAGTCTTTTAACAAAGAGTTAGAATTAACATATCCTCCCCAGCATGAGTCCAATGCCGTTATTCTGTGTGCAGACATCAACGAGTGTACGACGAACACACACCGCTGTGGTGCTGAACAAGAATGTGTCAACCGTCAGGGAAGCTATTTCTGTCAGTGCCCAAGAGGTCTGCGCCATGATGCCTCGGGGAGGTGCATTGGTGAGTTTTAGTAGCTAGTTACTTGGTGCTTTGAGTCCAGTCAGCCACAGAGGGTTATATCAGGCCTGCAGGGTGTGTGCTAGACTGCTGTTGTAAACCGTTTGTAGTTACAGACACGCAGCTCAACACAGTACAGGTCTATCTTGAACGTATGTTGTCTGTCACATTTATTGATGTTGGGTTATTTTGGTGTTCCGACAATCCAAAGAAGTCTGACGTGGACTAGAGGATTTTAACGTGCATATGCAATCTTCTTCTTTTTTGCATACCCTATACACTCGGGGGACCTCGGTTTATAGTCTTTTCCAGCAGACTTTCGTACGCTGAAAATACATTTACTCCAGAGAAATCTTTGAGCGGGCACAAAGCCTAGCACGTAACGGCCGGTCGCCAATCCACTCGGTGACCGCGCTCAATCATGCTTATAACCATCGGCTTTTCAAGTGCTGTCACTGCACCACTGATCCTCCAACTGTCTGTCACAATGCTGGAAACCCGGGCCAAGATGCCTCGGGAGGGTATATTGATGGGTGTCTGACTGCTCTAGTAAACAGCATGTAGCTAGGCACACAAGTCAACATGCAGGGAACCTACTTCTGTCAGTATGCTGGAATATTGATAAGTGCCTGACTGCTCTTGTAAACAGTGTGCAGTTAGACACAGAAATCAACATACAGGGAACCTGCTTCTGTCAGTATGCTGGAGTATTGATAAGTGTCTGACTGCTCTAGTAAACAGTGTGCAGTTAGACACAGAAATCAACATACAGGGAACCTGCTTCTGTCAGTATGCTGGAGTATTGATAAGTGTCTGACTGCTCTAGTAAACAGTGTGCAGTTAGACACAGAAATCAACATACAGGGAACCTGCTTCTGTCAGTATGCTGGAGTATTGATAAGTGTCTGACTGCTCTAGTAAACAGTGTGCAGTTAGACACAGAAATCAACATACAGGAAACCTGCTTCTGTCAGTATGCTGGAGTATTGATAAGTGTCTGACTGCTCTAGTAAACAGTGTGCAGTTAGACACAGAAATCAACATACAGGGAACCTGCTTCTGTCAGTATGCTGGAGTATTGATAAGTGTCTGACTGCTCTAGTAAACAGTGTGCAGTTAGACACAGAAATCAACATACAGGGAACCTGCTTCTGTCAGTATGCTGGAGTATTGATAAGTGTCTGACTGCTCTAGTAAACAGTGTGCAGTTAGACACAGAAATCAACATACAGGGAACCTGCTTCTGTCAGTATGCTGGAGTATTGATAAGTGCCTGACTGCTCTAGTAATCAATTAGTAGTTAGGCACACAGGTCAACATACAGGGAACCTGCTTCTGTCAGTATGCTGGATTATTGATGAGTGCCTGACTGCTCTAGTAATCAAATAGTAGTTAGGCACACAAGTCAACGTACAGGGAACCTGCTTCTGTCAGTATACAGGAAGCCTGCGCAGTGATGCCTCAGGGAGATGTACATATTGGTCAATGCTTGACAGTGTTCCTGTCAGCATATCAACAGTTTGTAGCTAGACGTGCCATGTGAACTAACAGCAAAACTATGCCAGGGAGATATTTTGTGTGCTGAGATGCGATGAGCGAATATTGACAATTTGGAAAATTAAAGTTTGAGCACACAGAAAACATCCGTCTTATGTTTGGCTTTTTCAGTTTGTTGTTGTTGAACGTTTTGAAAGAAAAAGACATGCTCCGCACCTTTGTGCTGTCAGCAATGAAATGTTCTGTTGAATTGTTTGCATATATCCTCACCTTGATTTTGTGTGAGACGTTCATGAAAGTTTGATGCTTTTGTCTTGATGTAGAGACTTTGCTTCAACAAGAGCTCTTGTGCCTTTGCTCATTATTTAACTGATGACTACCATTAGTGGATAATTAGTGAGTTTGAAACTGAAGGTATGGAATATTGGAATTAAAGGCATGGAATATGTATCAGTTTTCAATCTTAAAATGCCATCTGGAATGCATATGATTGTGAGGGTTGTATTAGTTATTACTTACTTTTTATGACAGCTGTTCTTATGTGTTATATATCTTCTGTTTTTAATGTGTTTAATTTACCTACATTACTTAATGTGGCAGAGCTGGTGTGAGCGAAGAAAAATTTCCGTTTAATTGGTATGACTGCAAAAAGTATTTTGAATTTGAATTGAATTGAATTAACATTTTCCAGATGTGAATGAGTGTGCCTATGGTGCTGCCATCTGCCCGTCCACGGCACGCTGCATCAACACTGTTGGGTCCTACAAGTGCGAATGTAAAGAAGGACTTATCTCTGATGAAAGTGGGGGATGCTTGGGTGAGTTTCGATATTGTATCCAAACACAAAAAGGTTCAAAAGAACGCTTATTTATTATGACACGGACGCACAATATGAAAATTTTCGGGGAAATTAAGTATGGCTTGACGAAGGGGATTTCCCCGAAAATTTTGCATATTGTGTGTCCGTGTCATAATTAATAAGCGTTCTTTTGAACCTTTTTGGGATTGGATCTTGTTTTAGAACGCTAGCAGTCATTCTGTTTCAGATTTCTTTCTCGATATTGTATGTTAGCAAGCCCACCTGCAACTCTTCACAGAGAAGTCTAATGATCTATAGTAGATAAAAACAGCAGTAACAAAATATTGTCTTCAAAACGTTCGGTTCTCGTGATACCTTTCTCAGGGAACTGAGACTGGAGAATGCTGAGCATCACAAATACATACGTATACACATGCGCTGTTAAAAGTAACCGAGTTCATTACCTCTCTCTGTCTGTGTCTATCTGTCTGTCTGTGTCTGTGTCTATCTGTCTGTCTGACTCTGTCTGTCTGTCTGTCTCTCTGTTGAATAGCTTAATGAAGGCGAACCCTTCATTGTATTATTCAGAGTTCAGAGGGGAAACAATTGGTCTTGAAGGCAGAATTAAATGACGCTGTGGAAGAAAGGTGCCAGAGAGAGTTTGGTAGACTGCTCCTTTGACACACTACTTCTAACGAGTATAGAATTCTAATGAGTGATATATTTTCTTAACAGATGTGATTCATTTCCATCTGTCACAACACTTGACATATTCGATTCAGATGTAACTTGATGTGTGTGCACTGTTGTATTTTTCTGTCACTTCATTAAAAAAAATATTGTTGCTGTTGTTTTTGGAAGGGAGTTGGTTTTGTTTTCGGTTTTTGTCTTGAAGTTGTTTTAACATGTAGATGCAAATATAGCTAATTCGAACTTGTTCCAGGCAAGTGGAGTGGGGACTGGGGGGTGAGATGGATCAGCGATTGCTCCAACATGATATTTGCAAAGATTTGAATATTTTGGAAGGAAAGAATTTATTGTAGTTTGTGTGTGTTATTGCTCTTCTTCGCAGACATTGATGAGTGCCTGACGGACAACATCTGTCAACACAAGTGCCGCAATGTGCAAGGAACCTATTTCTGTACCTGCAACCGTGGCTACCAGCTTCGTGAAGACAAACGATCATGTGAAGGTAAGAAATGGTCATTTTGGCGAGCCCTTCATTAAACTATTCAGGAAAAGATTGGTCTTGAGAGCAGATTTAAAAGACTCTATGGAAAAATAGTGCCAGAGACAGCAGGGTAGATTGTTCCATTGACACACTGCTCATTTTTTGTTTTGCACAGGCATCAGTTCAGGTCAGTTCAGGATAGTGTCTATGTGCTCTGGGGAAAGGCCTGTGTGCTCTCCACCCCGGCTATCAGACGTTTCCCCAGCGTTGCCTTTCAAATCACGTCCAGTGTTGGGCTGACTGACGACGGCCTTTGCTCGTCCTGTGAATCGCCCTGATATAACCGTAATGGTTGACTGGCCGTAAAACACCAAGTTACTTACTTGCTCGTCCTGTTAAGGAAGATCATCGAATGCTTGCTCTTTCTACGCCTCTCTCCTTGAGGCGACTGATGCTGTGATGTCCTTGGCTCTGTACCCACAGGTAGTGTCTTGAGCTCCCATACACTTCATACCTTCTGAGATGCAAGCCACTGCTGATGGGTTGCTTTGCCTGCCAGTCTGTCTGTCGGTCATGTTCCTTGACTCCAGCGTGTCCAGGACAGTGCATCCACAGGAGTCTTCGAAGGCGGATGTTGAACAATGACACATCCCAGTCAACATCCTGTTTTTTGTTGTTGTTCAGCCATTGGGTGTCAGAGGTGTTAGCAATCTGTTGTTATTACTTATTAGATATTGACAGTATGTTAATATACTTCAAGTCTCAATTGTTAGCAGTGTGCCATTGTTACCTGTTAGTTTCTGGTGTCTGCTGCATTGCAGATATGGACGAGTGCACTCAGTTCCGTGGAGTAGGTGGACGGGGTGGTGTGTGTGGAGGTAGATGTATCAATACGCCTGGCTCCTACAGATGTGAGTGCCCTGAAGGCTGGCGGCTCAAGCGTGACGGCCGGTCATGCGAAGGTGGGTGTGCACTTTGGAACTGATTACGCTTATAAGCAAACCTCAGTGTCCTCAATGTGTTAATAGGGAATGTAGCAGATCATGTCATAAAACCAGTGATCTTTGTTAATACTGTTTGCTTACATGAGGGTAAGAAGTGTCTGGGTAGTGTTTGGATGACGTTGAAAGCAAGCTAGATTATCGAAGAGAGGAAAACGAGCTAAGTCCCACGTGCTATTTTTAATGCTGACAATATTTCCCCCCCTTCTAATTGAGCACCCTTTGTGGATGGGTGAGTGGTTTTGTGTTTATTTCAGCTGTAACTTTGAGAAGAAGGAAATTGTGGTATTTTCATTTTGTGCCCCTTATGGTGAGTGCGTACGCTGAAAACCCGAACTCGTACTAGAACATTCTATTTTACAAGGATTGTAGCTTAGTTTCAGTCAAACCTGTCTAACAAGTAATCAGAGAAAGATGTGTGAGACACTGATAAGTGTTAGGATAAGAGCCTTGTACCATAGTTCTTTTTAAACATGGCCTTCTTTTAGACATTGACTGTATGGCTTCAGGAAAACTTAGCATTTTGACACTGTTTCTTTCAGACATTGATGAGTATTAGGTAAACATAGCCCTTTGACATTTTTCTTTCAGAATATGATGAATATAAGAAAAACAGAGCCTTATTGTCATTGTTTGTTTCAGACGTTGATGGATGTCAGAAAAACGTAGAATTGTGCCATTGTTTCTTTCAGACACTGACAGTATCATTATTTTTTTCAGACACCGAGTGTGCCATGTATCTTTCAGACACTGTGTCATTGTTTCTTTAAGACACTGTCTATGTCATTTTTTTTTCGTTTTCAAACACTGATTTTGTCACAGTTTTTTTTTCTTCAGACACTGATTGTGTCATGGTGTCTTTCACTAGTTTCAGACACTGATTGTGTCATGGTGTCTTTCAGTAGTTTCAGACACTGATTGTGTCATTGTGACTTTCAGACATTGACGAGTGTCGGGAGAACTTAGCCTTCTGCTCGCAACAGGACAGCACGTGCATCAATACGCGAGGCAGCTACAAGTGCCCTGTGGTGCGCTGTCCTGAAGGCTTTGCCAAAACCACTGCCGCTGGGCCACAGAACAGGTGAGAGTTTTGCTGTGTAAAGCAGGTTTGTTGTTGGTAGTGATAAAATCCATGGTTGCTGTTTTGCTGTCATGCCTGTAGCACACTGTGTATTTTTTTGTTTTTGTTTTTAGTCAGTGTTTTATATGTACTAGTTTCTAACAGATACAGGGGCTTTCATTTTGATTCAGGTTTTCGGCTTTACTTGTGTTTGATGGTTTACAACATATACAAACAGTTTGTGTTTGATATGCCTCAGTACACTTATTCGACGTGGTGCTTTTGGGTGTTTGTATTGTTTTGCATGGAGCATTTTATCGTGTGAATTACCATTCCTAAAATTTTCGTTTTGCAAGAAATATGTGAAACTGAGATAATGCTACATGATGCACGGCCATATATATATAATAAAGGAAAAGACAAGAAAAAGACAGTAACTGTATCATTTTTGTTACGTCCGAGGCTTTGGAAAGGTAGCCTGCTTTTACCATGCACAGCTTTTGTCCTGTGTTTGTAGTCTTAGATGGTTAACTCCAATTAGCATGTACGTGTCGTAGCCGTAACGCTTGCTTCCTACCTAAATCCCTTTTTTTTTTTTCGCTACCTACTCTCCTGCTCTGCGCAATCCGCCCTGTCTGCCTGCTTCCACCCACATCGCTATGACAACCACCCTGACTGACTGCCCCTCACGACCCCCTACCCATCAGCATCCGATGCAAGCGCGTGGAGATGGATTGCCCCGAGTGCCGACGAGGGCTGCTGTCGAGGTCCTACAACTTCCTGACCTTCCCGTCCAACGTGCTGGTGCCGGCGCCGCTCTTCTCCATGACGGGTGCCAGGGACCAGGACAAGAGCTACTCTTGGCGCCTCCATCTCCTCTCGGCCCGCGCCCTGCGAGCCGGAGTCCTCCCGGCCAACATCCACAACTTCCAGCTGGAGGAGTCCCTGGACCAGGCCGTGGTCAGTCTCGTCACCCGGGTGGACGGCCCTCAGGACATTGAGCTCCGACTGGACATGAACATCACCAGCTTTTACTCCGGGTTTGAGGGGGTGGCGGAGTCGCGCATCTATCTCTATGTCACTGACGACGGTACTGGGAACTAGGGGTGGACGTGAACGTCGCCAGTTGTTTGTATTTTTTAACTCCGGGATTGAGGGGGTGGCGGAGTCGCGTGTGTCACTGACGAGGGTAGTGACAATTAGCGCAGGACATGAATATCGCGAGTGGGTGGTGAAGTCACACATCTATCTCTATGTCACTGACGACGGTACTGGGAACTAGGGATGGACGTGAACGTCGCCAGTTGTTTGTTTTTAACTCCGCGATTGAGTGGGTGGCGGAGTAGCGCTTCTGTCCGTGTCACTGACGACGGTAGTGGAAATTAAGGCCAGACATGAACATCGCCCTTTTTTTTTCTCTTTTTTTTCCGTTTTTATTTTTCCTTTTCATTTTACTCCCGGATCGAGTGCGGGGGGGGGGGGGGGGGGGGGGATGGAGTCGCACATCTATGCCTATGTCACTGCCGACCGTACTGGAAATCAGGGCTAGACGTGAACACAGCCATTTAAAGGGAGTGGGGGGGGGGGGGGGGGGGGCATGAACATGCATCGCCAGTTGTTTGCTTTTAACTCCGTGTTTGAGGGGGTGGCGGAGGCGCGCATCTATCTCTGTGTCAATGACGACGATACTGGGAATAAGGGCAGGACGCGAACATCGCCAGTGAGTGACGAAGTCACGCATCTATTTCTATGTCACCAATGATGGTAGTGGGAATTGGGGTTGGGCATGAACATCGCGAGGCTTTAGTCCGGGTTTGAGTTAGTGGCAGAGTCGGGCATCTATCTCTATGTCTCTGATGATGGTAGTGGGAACTGGGGCTGGGCATGAACATCGCGAGGTTTTAGGCCGGGTTTGAGTTAGTGGCAGAGTAGGGCATCTCTTTGTATGTCACCGATGATGGTAGAGGGAATTGCTGTTGGGCATGGACGTCGCCAGTTTTTAGTCCAGGCTTGAGGGTGTGGCGGTGCGTGCAGCTGTTTCTCTGCCACTGGTGACGGTAGTGGGAATGAGGGCTACACCCGAACACCGCCAGCGTTTACTCCAGGTTTAAGAGTGTCAGAATCACGCACCTATCTTCATGTCATTGACGAAGGTACAGGTAGTTAGCGCCGGACACGGATATCACCAGCGTGTGCCAGAGTCTCGAATCTATCTCCATGCCACATAGGACGATAGTGAACATTAGAACTGGACATGTTCATCGCCAGTTTTTACTCCAGTTTTCGAGGGTGGCGGAGTCACGCATCTTTCTCTGTCACTAATGAGTGCCTGCACATAGTTTTGCCTTTATTAATACATGTAGCATGCAGCCAGGGTACTTGATACTTCAAGAATCTGGTCTGATCTGGTCTGATTTTGGTACCAGCAGTGAAATATTTTATTGACGTCAGCAACAAACAAGTTGCCGAACAGTCACTAGGAAAAAGTCTAAACAAATTGTAGTAAAAAAACATATCGCTGTCAGATAGACTGGCTGGCGGACTAAATAAATACTAACGAGAGAGAACTGGAGTGTGGAGACGGGGGAGGGGGGTGGGTGGGGGTGAGGAGAGGGAAAGATGGTTTGAAGCAAATTTTCTACAGTAGCATTAATTGTTAACAAAGTTCAGAAGGATGTGTGGGCAGTCAGTCATTTGTATAATCAAAACAATAGGTTCAGAATCGGCACGTCTTTCTCCTAGTTACTACTTTTAGAGTCGTTTGGATAGTTTAATGAATTCATGGACAGTTGTGGTGGATCCAAGCAGATGTATCTGATGAATCAAGTGTGCAAATCTCATGTAAAATAAAGGGTGCATTTTGAAGTCAGATCTAAAGTCATTTAAAGTATTTACGGTGATAGTTTTTACGGTGATAGTTTTTACCCGTTGGACAAAATACATTTTGACAGGGCTAATTCCTTTAAACTGGTGTCCTCTTGTTGTGGGAGATGAAACAGAGAACACAACCCCCCACCCCCAGGGAATCTGCTTGTTGGTTTGTACCACAATGAAATAATGTTTTGCATATAATGTAATCATGATGTGAATATTCCTTGTTAGCAGACAGTTGATATAACACTACATACCTATTGCTACGATTTTCCCCTTTGCTTTTTTCGTTAATATGTAATTTTATAAATGCAAGGCTTTCGTAGCCGTCGTACGCACACCGATGAATCAGGTACAACCATAAATCAGGTAATGTCTTTGTTCAAGGAAGCTCAGGAATGCTGTTAGAAAAGGAGATGGGCCAACATAACATGATTATTTATTTATTAAACAGCATGCTTTAGATGAAACAATTACTCACTATGGAGACCACACTCCGAGCACTGGTTTACGACATCCTTCCTTCAACCACTGCCATATTTAGTTACGTCATAGGTTCCTGAAAACTGTCAGGTAACGAGCAGTTTTTCGTTGGTGCTCAGACAGTAGTAAGTTTGTTACAAACAACTCAAATAAAACAAGGCGTGTCATTTATAGCCGCCAACAAAGTTTACACCGGCACAGATAAAACCACAATCGTTTGAATCGAGACGAAACTCTTTTTCTTTTACCCGGGGCGGATGCGTCTCATGTTTACGTGGGTGACTGGGCGCTAGGTTGCTTCCACAGTCATATTAGTACCAAAACCTTTCCGAGGTCGCTGACCGCGTCGGTGGACAGCTGCGCGGAGATAAAGAATGCCCCTTCAGTGGCGTAACCAAATCTGGCAGAATTTGGAGGAAGGTGCCGGAAAGCGATGCTCGGTGTGTGTACGGAGACCTCCCCCCCTTTCTCCCCTCCCCAACTAAATGCAATGCTACGGTCAGGTTTGCTGCTGGTGAGAAAGAAAACAGAAACAAATGAGCCAAAGCATTTCAAATTTGGCATTTTGCTGCATATGGCATGCATGCATACACAGCAGTTTTAAGGGAAGCAATAAAGAAATAAGGAGGACAAAAATAGCGAACGGATTTCAAATTTCGCATTTTACTGCATATGGCATACATGCATTCACAGCGGTGAAAGGATTAAGCAAGAAATAATAATAAGAAGAAGAAGAGCTGATGGATTTCAAATGTTGCATTTTACTGCATATGGCATGCGTGCACAACAGTGTAGGGGTTAAGCAAGAAAGAAATGAGAGAAAAGATAAAGAAAAGAAAAGAAAAGAAAAGAAAAAAAGAAAAAGAAAAAACAGCCAACGGATTTCAAATTTCGCATTTTACTCCATACGACATGAATGCATGCACAGCAGTGAAGGGGTTAAAGGAGAAATAAAAAGAGCCAATGGATTTCGAATTTGCATTTTACTGCACATGACATGTATGCATGCACAACGCTGAAGGGGTTAAACAAGAAAGATATAAAAAGAGCCGATTGATTTCAAATTTCGCATTATACTGCATAATTATGGAATGCACGCATGCACAGCAGTGAAGGGTTTAAGACTGAAATGTAGCAGCAAACAAAGAACAGCAGGTGTGCTGTGTGCGTACAATGTATCCAACTGTGTCAGAACAGCAGGTGTGCTGTGTGCATACAATGTACCCAGCTGTGTCAGAACAGCAAGTGTGTTGTGTGCGTACAATGTATCCAGCTGTGTCAGAACAGCAGGTGTGCTGTGTGCATACAATGTACCCAGCTGTGTCAGAACAGCAAGTGTGCTGTGTGCGTACAATGTACCCAGCTGTGTCAGAACAGCAGGTGTGCTGTGTGTGTACAATGTACCAAGCTGTGTCAGAACAGCAGGTGTGTTGTGTACATACAATGTATCCAACTGTGTCAGAACAGCAGGGTGTGCTGTGTGCATACAATGTGCCCAGCTGTGTTAGAACAGCAGGTGTGCTGTGTGCGTACAATGTACCCAGCTGTGTCAGAAGCTATTTTCTCACCCAGCTCAGTGTTGTTGGTCGTGTGTGGCGCTTGCAGTTTATCCTGTCTTGATACATGTGTACTAGCTGTTTAAAACTGCAGAGAGAACAATGTATGGCTTAGTACTAATGACTCAGTGTATTAGTTTAAAAATCTAATTTTGTGTGAATAATTAAAAAAAGTTTGATTACGTTCATTTCTTCACATTTATTGTAATATTGCAAGTTTGTGTTTGCAGGTTTGTCTGTCAAATTGTTACATTTGTAAACGCGCGCTCGCTCGCGGACGTACATACACACACACACACACACACACACACACACACACACACACACACACACACACACACACACACACACACACACACACACACACACACACACACACACACACATTCGTAGTTGTACGCATGAATACACATATAGGCATCAAGAAGAAAAGGCAAAACAACAAAGAAAACTAGCTAAAACAATGTTAAAATGCTCAGAAATCACCAAGCATGACAGTGGTAATTAATCGCTCGCGCTCGCGTTTCTGTTTTGTGTGTGCGTGTGTGTGTGTGTGTGTGTGTGTGTGTGGTGCGTGCGTGCGTGCGTGCGTGTGTGTGTGTGTGTGTGTGTGTGTGTGTGTGTGCAATTGTTCTCGTTTCTTTTTTTATCAATACGCTTTCGTGTGTCTTTTTCCTTTATTTTGTTCTTACTCTCCTCATGCAAGGAGCTTATTATGGCTGAAGATAGTCCCCACATAACTATGCATTGCCTGACAACAGTTTAATGTAGCCTTGGTGTTCTTGCTGCGTCAGTGTGTGGTGACGCAGCCCAAGCAAAGGCGGTTAAAAATAAGTAACCTAATTGCTACACTGGGTTAAATATCAAGTACAATTTAGCAAAGTAATCAGCAAAAGCACATGGAAATAGGCAAACTCTTGACTTATTGAATGTATAAAATGGTAAAGTTTCATGTTAATCATTGTTTTCTTGCTTTTACTAAAATTTGTGTTCTTAAGTTATAATACAAAATAGATTAAATTGCAACAGTCATTTTTCGACAAATGAGCATGCACGCACGAACGCAAACACACACACACACACACACACACACACGCACATACACACACACACACACACACACACACACACACACACACACACACACACACACACACACACACACACACACACACACACACACACACACACACACACACACGCACGCACGCACGCACGCACACACACACAAATTTCATGTTAGTAAGTGTCTTCTTGCTTTTACTGGAATTTGTGTTCTTAAATAATAATTACAATACAAGATAGATTAAAATGCAAGTCATTTTTTGGCACACACACACACACACACACACACACACACACACACACACACACACACACACACACACACACACACTTGCGCGCACAAAGTAATTAAATGTCAAGAACAAACTGTATTTATAAGTACTCGCCACATTAAGTGGTTCATCCTGTGCAAGACGTTTCTGTCATGTTAAACCTCTCATTCAGGAAAATCGAAATCCACGAGTTAAGCACAGTCAAGCGTGGTCACCACAGGGAAGGGTGACCTTTAAGAGGTAGGCTTTGCAGTCGTCCCGATATTTTTCCGGAGTGGAATTCCGTGCGGACTCTACAAAAGCCCTTCGAATGAGATTATAACCCGACGCCACCCGTGTGTATATGCATGTAAAAAGATGACATACGCACGTTAAAGATCCTGTAGTCCATGTCAGAGTTCGGTGGATTATGGAAACACCCAAATAACCCAGCATGCACTAAAAGTGTCAGTCTTCGAAAAGTTAGAGCTGTCCGCTATATGGACGAAGGAGAAGAATAGAGCCGGTTGGCACATTTACATAAAATTTCAACAAACACGTAAGCATTTTTAAACCACATGGTGGTATCAAGGGAAACCAGAATCATGATATTATTCTGGTTCCCCTTTGAAGACCGTGTTTGCAGTCGCCAGGCTGATTATATATTAAATTTAGAAAACGAGTTTCATGTGTAAGAGGATCGACGGATGTTCGAAGGATCGCCAGTTATCTATTGTCACAGCTGGCATGCCGCATACAATGGTCTCTTTGATGTTTGTCCTCAAGCGATGCGTGCACGATTTGTCACGTATGTCGGGTCACCGAAACTCTGAAAAAGGAACTATAGCTGTCTAAATTCGGTATATGTTTATTATTTAAAATTGTCTCCCAGTAGAATGAAAACGTGTGAAGACTCGTCTGCTCCTTAGTGGGATAGCACTGTTGAATTTTATTCATTAAAAAAAGTCTTCCTTGTTACTGATCGCTTTTACCTAGTGCTGTTCTCCGCTTCTAGCTAGCTTCACCCGATTATTTTTTTTTTTTTTTTTTTTTTTTTGTAGAGCACACTGGAGTATTTCAGGGTTTCCATAATCCACCGCATTCTGACATGGACTAAGGAATTTTTACGTGCGTGTGTGATCGTTTTGCATATGTATACACACGGGGGTTTATGGTCTCACCCAGAAGACCTTTGTAGAGTCCGCACTATCTCAACGTGTCATTTGTTTCCTCGACAGAGAGTTCATAGCCGAAGAAGATGGGGTGGTGTGCGGAAGAATGGAATGCGAAGTCGGCGACACTGCCTGCAAGCAAAATAAAACCAAAACGGTTGCCTGGCAGTTCCTCTCACTTCCATCCATCGAGTTTGTGACGTCACCCATGACGCTCCTCAACATCAAGACTGTGGCATACACCATCTATCCCAACCTACACCTGCGAATATTGGCAGGAAATGAGCAAGGCCTGTTTGACACCACTGTCAGAGGCGACGAGGGTAAGAAGTATACGATAACTAGCCGTACTTTCATTTACAATAACCTTGCCATTTTCGGAAGCGTATAAAGATGAATTGCTTCTTTCGTTACTGCCCTGTATTATTATTGTTTACATGGAGGGTAACTGTATGTTCGCGCCTTGCTTTGACGAAGGAAGATACTGGACTACAGGAGACGTGCACGGTAACTTTTTTTTATTGTATCCCATCTTTCGCTTTGTTCTTTTGTTGTTAGGTAAGTTTTAATGTTGTAAGTAACTAACTTGGTGTTTTACGCCCAGTCAACCAGTGTAGTTATATCAGGGCGATTTTTAATGTTGTAAAGCGGAGTGAGTTTGTGTACGACAGAGAACAGCGCTATACGAAAGTTATCTATTATTATTATTAACTTTTAACTTTTCAGCTGCGCTGTGCCGGTTGTAATGCCCACACAAGTGCATGGCTGCCCTCCTGCAACTGAAGCTCAGCTGTTTTACTGTTTCAACATCCTTTGAGCAGGAATGAGTTATCTTATTCGTTTAGCCGCCCTCAGGCTGTTGAAACTCTGCTTCTCTTATTGTTTCAGCCTTTGGCAGTAAAACTTTCTCTTCCTCTTCTAGCTGCCCTCCTGTAGTTGAATCATAGCTTGTCTTCCTGTTTCAACCTGCTGGAAAGCAGTAAAAAATCATCTTCCTCTTTCACAGCTTGTCTTCCTGTTTCAACCTGCTGGAAAGCAGTAAAAAAAATCATCTTCCTCTTTCACAGCTTGTCTTCCTGTTTCAACTTCCTTCCAGCAGTAAAAAATCATCTTCCTCTTTCACAGCTTGTCTTCCTGTTTCAACTTCCTTCCAGCAGTAAAAAATCATCTTCCTCTTGCAGCTGCGCTGAGTTAAAGTGAAATCCATCTCATCATACTAATACAGCTGCCATCCGCCAACTGAAACTCGATCAGCTCATCTTACTGTTTCGATCAACTCGTTGAAACTGGATCATCTGTTTCAGCTGCTCTTCGCCTGTTGAAGCCGGTGGTGGGACCATCTGAGCTCTCTGTCACATTGCAGCTGGACAACAGAGACGCTGCTACAGGCTACGTCATCTCACGACACATCACCCATGTCAAAATCTACGTGTCAGAATACCACATGTAATTACCTGTGAGACTACCACATGTAATTCCTCGAGTCTAAAAAGCGAAATGCACATTTTCACAGCTGATTCATCTGAACTGCACTGCTGCGGAGCAGTAATAGTAACCATTTTTATTATTATCCTGCTGTTATGTGGTGTATCCATCTTTTACAGACTACCAGCAATTTGAGTTTCTTTTGCTGAAAGTTGTAGGTGGGATCTTGAAGGTGCTCGAGTCAAACATGCTGCGTGCAAGAACAAGACACGGTCTGGTGAATCTGTACAGGTGTTGACGCGGAAGAACTGTAAATATTGATTAACAGATCTGGTCAAAGAAACATGTGTTTGTGTGTGTGCATATATACGCTTCTTTGACCAGGAATTGAAGTCACACTAGTAGACTACAGTATTTATATTATATACGTTTCTTTGACCAGGAATTGAACCCACACCAGTGGACTACAGTGCAGGATTAAGGCCAACAGGCCACAAACCCTTACTGTAATACTCACAGATGTGGACACTAATTCCGTGGCTATCAAAATGCGGAACGACACGAAACAGTCGGTTTGGCTGGAATCAATGGAATTTTTCAACTGAAGTAGATTCATGTGTGAAGGCCTCTGCAAATGTGGGCATCGTGAGTGTATTAAATCGACTAAAATAAGTAGAATCTGAATATAGGTTTGAGCACATCATGTCATTTAAAAAAATAACAACTGAATAGTATATCCAAGCTCAAATGTTTAGCGGGGATTTCTGCTTGATCGAAAAGTGCTGATCTGAAATGTGCATCAGCATTTACAGTTAGTGCGAAAAGACAAGGCTCACCGCATGTATTATACACTTTGGTTTTAGAATTATATTTCTGTTTTCTGTATTTCACCCTGTTAACAGTTCTTACTGCTATAGAGATCTTAAAAGACAAATTATTTTATATGCATGTTGCGTGTGTGCATCTATGCTAATTCAAATATGTGTGGTACATGAGCTGGATGAAGCCATCCAATGACTAAAAGTGGCAATGTGTATGAGTGAAGTATAATGTACATAGTCACCATAACTGCAGACAACACTAGAGGATAATTAGTTACCTGGTGAGGTGTTTTGTATGGGTTGTTAATATGAACAGTCTTGGAATTTACAGCCACCGTGGAAGCACAGAACATGACGTAGACATAGATGCAGAGAGAGAGAGAGAGAGAGAGAGAGAGAGAGAGAGAGAGAGAGAGAGAGAGAGAGAGAGAGAGAGAGAGAGAGACAGACAGACAGACAGACAGACAGACAGACAGACAGACAGACAGAGACAGAGACAGACAAACAGACACCGACAGAGACACAGCCAGACAGAGACAGAGATACAGTCAGTGAGACAGAGAGGGAATGGGATTCCAGACTTATACAGTGGACAAACTAGAAATAAAAATAGTAAATGCGTCCTTCTATTATATCGTCATACACTTGGGGGAAGAAGTCTGGCCTCCTTACCAGTGAAACAGTAACCTCAAGAACAGCGATTGCAGAACCATCACGGAACGTGTTAGTGTTTAGAGGTCTGTCATTTCGGAGTTACTTAGTTCCGGGATTTTGACGTCCCGTCAACCACAATTAGTCAGGAAGATATTTTTAGAGCAGAGTGATTAATCAGTTCCACGTTGCTAGGAACGTTGCTGAAGGGCGTCGTTAAATTATCGTGTGGACACAGAACAGCGGATAGCGTCCTGTGATCAAGGCTCGGCATGCGTACAAAATGCAACATGTCAGTTACAACTGGCTACCCAACAAGGACAGGTAGGAAACCCGTTCAACCTTTTTCTGCTGTTATTCTTTTGTTTTGTTGCTGTGCTAATCGTAGAACACAGGCCTAGCAATTACGTCATCTCAATTACCTTTCAGCCTCTGCAGATGAATCGATTTTCTCCTCTTCCGAAATAGGTTTAATAGTTAGCTCGAACCCGACATCTTGTGCTAAGCAGCAGTGACTGACATGATTAACGTCTTGACAGTCAAAACTTATTCGCCCTCTCCTTTGACTCAGCAACATTTCCTCCCCCTCCCTTTCCGCGACAAAACACTTGACACAAAGAGTAATAAATAATAACTGTCATTTGTACTCTCTCTCTCTCCCTCTGTGTGTGTGTGTGTGTGTGTGTGTGTGTGTGTGTGTGTGTGTGTGTGTGCGTGTGCGTGTGTGTGACATTAATACATGTAGCCCCTGCATACGTGTCGAATCAACACCAAAAGCATTCCTTGCAGGCCCTACGTTTGGTAAAAACGTGGCAGCTTTGCGCCGTGGCTGGTCCATTTCCCCACGGAATGAAACCCATTCTGACAAGAAGCAATCAAGTACATCTACAAAAGTATCGTAAAACATACAAAAGAGCTCTTCATGAGCGAAACGCTGATTGAAAGAAGGAGAGAGGGTCATCGTCGATCACGCATTTAAGGCTTTTGCCCGCCTCTTGGCCATCAAGTACTTCAGCAACCGCTCGTGTCTGGCGCGTTGACTTCGCTCCCTCAGCACGCCGTAGGTGTAGAGCAGAGGGTGGAGAGCTGCGGTCAGCGGCAGGACGACGACAGCCACCGTCACCCTCCCCTGACTCGACACGGAGCTGCCCTCAGACACCAGCAAGCCCAGCAAGCCCAGCGAGATCCTGCACAAGCAATCAATCGTCACCATGGGCAGCACCCGGCGAGCGCAGCTGGCCTCTGACGACCCAGTCTCCGGTTTCAACGTGGCCATGAAGTTGGTTCGCGTTTTCCAGTAGATGTAGGTTTGAGTGGGGGCAACCATCAGGTGGAGAATGAAGAGCAAGGTTATTATGACACCGTTGAAATAGACTAGACTGTGGCTCGTTCGCGTGAAAGGAAGCGGGATGCAAATTCCGGACTGAGCCGACACCTTCCACTCCGAAACCAGAAGTGGAACCACAGCCAAAACGAATCCCAACAGCCAGCTCGCAAGACTTGCTAGATGTGCAGATTTTGTCGTGAGACGGAGACCAGCACAGGGGAAACGCAGGGCGACGAAACGTTCTACTGTGATACAGCAGACGAGGTAAGTTGACACTTCACTAGACAGAAGGAAAAGAAAACCGGCCACCTTGCAGGTCACGCTGTGTCTCCAGGTGATGTCTTCCCACAGGTAGGTGCCCTGGTACAAGCGGTCAGCCAGACCGATGATGGCGAGGTACACCCCCATCACAAAGTCAGACACACACAGGTGGGAAAGTAGGACATCGAACGGCGATTTGTTGCTGTTCTTGTTGACCAGTACACGAAGGGTAAACCTTGCGGAATTACCCAACACGGTTGTAATGGTGAACATAGACACAAAAATAACATGCAAGACATTTTTCAAGAGTCTCTCGCACGAGGAAGTGCTGTCTTCTGGGGCCTGGCAGTTGTTTATGTTGAAACCTGCAGGTAGCACTGCTTGGCAACATATCCTGAAACTGTCAGCGTAGACAGCCTGAAGCTGGTGCAGATCTTTAAATATCTGACGCGGGAACCGTGACATGGGACAGCCACGGAGATCCAGCACACGGAGGTTGGTCATCGACTGGAAACCACGTCCCTGCAGGTGGTCCAGCCCCGTGTCCGACAGGTTGAGGTGCTGCAGGTTGGGGAGCTGTGTGCGGACACTGAGCTCCGACAAAGCCACACGGGACAGGTCCAAGACCCTCAAGAGCAAAGGTGAGTCGTCAGACTGCGTGTCTGACAAGAAAACTGACGCCAATGGGTTGCCCGATAAATACAATATTTGCAAGTTTTTTAGACGCCTCAGCTCTTCGATTGTTACGCTGTAAATCTTGTTGTCAGAGAGGTCGAGGCTGCGAAGGTTGGGAAAGGTAACGTTTCCTAGATGAAGCAGGCCACACCTAGCTAGACTAAGGTGAACCAGCATTGTGTGGTCTTCCAGC
>JABMCL010002614.1:245000-270507 GCA_018857735.1 Alviniconcha marisindica | reverse complement strand
AGAAGAAAAAAGAAAAAAAGAAAAAAAAAGGAAGAAAAAAAGAAAGGGGGGGGGGGGAAAAAAAGGGAACGGGAGAGAGAGGAGAGATGGGAAAGAAGGGAAGGGGAAAGAGAGGGGGAAGGGGAGAGAGAGGGGAGAGAGAGGGGAGAGAGGGGAGAGAGAGAAAAGAAAAGAGAAGAAGAAGAAGAAGAAGAAGAAGAAGAAAAGAAGAAGAAAAAAAGAAGAAGAAGAAGAAGAAAAGAAAAAAGAGGA
Source organism: Alviniconcha marisindica (assembly GCA_018857735.1). Lineage (NCBI taxonomy): Eukaryota > Metazoa > Mollusca > Gastropoda > Provannidae > Alviniconcha > Alviniconcha marisindica. The sequence continues at coordinate 270,255 of JABMCL010002614.1, read as the reverse complement.
GAAAAAAAAGAGAGAGGGGAGGGGGAGGAAGTTGGGGAGGGGGGGGGGTGGTGGTGGAAAAGAAAGCGGATTCATCTCAAGAGCTAATGAAGCCAGTCCGGCAAGGGTTGACAAGCGCTTCGCGCCACCATCCATCACGGAGATGGCGACATGACCCTCGTCATCCTCAAAGAACACAACAGCCCCTTCGCTCCTTCCTCCCCGGCCTGCTGGACAGAGGCTCGGGATGACATCTTGGGAGGGCGGGGGGGGGGGGGGGGGGGCCGGGGGTTGAGGGGGGGGGGTCCTAACGGAAGCTCTCTGCTAAGACTAACTAGGGGAGGAGGATGTTTTTTGTTAGCTTCATTTGTAATGATGCACATGGGGGGGGGGGGGGGGGGGGGGGAAAATTTAAAAAAAAAAAGGGAAAAAAAAATGGGTGACTGTTAATGAGGTTGGTGTTGATCACAGGCTGTGCACAGCGCTGTCCGATTTGGGTGAAAGGACGTGTTCGGGGGGTAGGGGACCGGGGGTGGGGGGGGGGGCGGGGGGGGGGGGGGGGGGGGCCGGAGTAATAAGGAAACGCGAGACGACAATTAAATTTAAGTCTTTAAAAAAAAATAGAAGAAAAAAAAAATAGACTGGCGGCGTTTGAAATGAAATTCAGTTTTCACTGATAATTTGCACATGTTTTCTATTGTCTAATTAAAACAGGCGTTTTCTTCTTCTTCTTCTTCTTCTTCTTCTTCTTCTTCTTTTTCCCTTTTTCCCTCCTCCTCCCCCTTTCCCCCCGTTTTATTCTTCTTCTCCTGTGGTGCGATCGTTATGACAAGCGTTCTAGCTTGACGTCGTCCAAACCCAGGCTGTCATCCACTGAAGCCCTAGGCCTAAGTCTATTTGTTTTTGGTACTTAATCAGTTAATGTAACTTGTGTTCATGTCACTGTATTGTGGGCCGGTTTGGCCTAGCGGTAAGGCGTTAAGGCTGGTAAGCACAAGGACCTCGGTTTGAATCCGCTTCGGCTCTCCTTTGTCTTCAAAAGTTGTGGCTGTGAACACTGTCTTGTGACTTTGTCTCTCACAATTAAGAAATATTAAAATGGCTCTCATCGCTGCCCGTCTTAATGCAGGAGTCATTCTGGTGGTGACAGTGTAGCGATAGGTATATAATCTCCACTTCCCCCACCTCCATACCCCCTTCCCTCCCTCTACCCGTCCTAAATAAACCTTATGGTTTCTGTAGACGTTAAGCACCATGTTTGCTTACTTACTTACGTCATTGTACTAACCAACTAATATTGCCCCGGAACAAAGACACATTAACCCCTTCACTGCCCCAGCCCGTAAAATGTCCAGGCTGAAGATGCAGGGACGCGCCTGCAAACAGTGTATTTTACGGTTCTATAACACATCTACTTTCAAAAAAGAAGGCAAAAAGTTTTACTGATTTAAAATTTTGGGAACTTTTATGGGTTTTCAAATGGCATTAGGGCAGTGAAGGGTTAAAACTAGCAATTCGGCGGATGGACACAGTGACAGAGAGAATGGGGGGGGGGGGGGGAAACAATGGAATCAGAGATAGGGATGGAGAGGGAAAGGGAGAGAGAGGGGAGGGAGAGGGGAAAGGGAAGAGGGGGGGGGTGAGAGAGTGAGAGAGGGAAAGGGAGAAAGAGGAGGAGAGAGAGAGGGAAAGGGAGAGAGAGGGGGAGTGAGAGAGGGAAAGGGAGAGAGAGGGGGAGTGAGAGAGTGAGAGAGGGAAAGGGAAAGAGAGAGGGAGAGCGTGAGAGAGACAGAGACACAGAGACAGAGACACAGAGAATGAGAGAGAGGGGGAGACTTGAGACAAAGGGGGGGGGGGGGGGGAGGGGGGGGAGACGCAACAGAAGATAATCAGAGAGAGATGGGCGGGAAGAGGGGTCTACCTTGAGTTTGACTGCAATAATTCCGATATCTAACACACTCTTCTAACTTTAATACATGGACAATAATTTATCATAATCGCTAAAATTACGTAAATGACATGATCTTGCAGTATCTTAAGAACGTTTCTATCATGGAATATTATCAAGTACTCGTCGAGGCATACGTATTCGCGTATACGCGCATTTACACACGTGTGCGTGCGCAAATACTCGTCATATCTAATTCCGTCAGCTTTGCGAAATTTCGGCAACATTTCGTCGTCACTCAGTGAACAAGATAAAAATTCAGAGCCCAGAACTGTGTGAACGGAAAGTAAGTAAACATGGTGCTTAACGTCCACAGAAACCATAAGGCTTATTAGGGACGGGGAGAAGGGGGGGAAGGGGGTATGCAGGTGGGAGAAGAGGGAGATTATATACCTATCGCTACACTGTCACCACCAGAATGACTCCTGCATTAAGATGGACAGCGATGAGAGCCATTTTAATGTCTCATTAATTGTGAGGGACAAAGTCACAAGACAGTGTCCACAGACCACAACCCTTTAGAAGAGAAAGGAGAGCCGAAGCGGTGTCGAACCGAGGTCCTTCTGCCTACCAGCCTAACGCCTTACCGATAGGCCAGACCAGCTCACGTGTGAACAGAAAGTTCACGTGTGAACAGAAAGTTCAACTGGGTTCTTATTTCTACCCTCCCCACGGCCTTCCTCCGTCCCCATCAGTGTACGTAAAGCATCTCTGATTTAATCAAGCGCAAGAAAAAGATCCTCCAATCTTTTTCCAGTTCTGCCGGACATGATTCAGTTCACGTATAAATACCCCATAGCTTTGTTTGTTGCTTCTTCTTTTCTCTCCCCCCGCCCTCCCCCCGATCCCCCCTCAAAATCCTGTCTGCTGCACAATAAACCGGGTGTTAACAGATGAGGCGGCAGGTTAGCCGTGTCTCACAACCTCGCCCCAGGCGTGATTTCCCACGAGAATTGCCGGGATCGCTTATTTATGGTCTGTGTCTCCGCTGGTGAGGTCCCTGTGGACTCGGCGCGCTGTCATCACGGCAAAGTGCATCATTGTAAAACGCATAAGCTCTCATGCACGACTCAGCATGATCAGTGCACGCCTGACCGATCGGCTAAAGCTGCAGGTAAGTGGTTCATATGGAGCGTCAGCGCTTCTTCGTTCTCAGAGCCCAGGCGCTAATGTGAACAGGGAGATGGGCCTGGGCTCTCATTTCCTATGCCACGCCCCCCCCCCCCCCCCCCCCCCTCCCCCCCCCTAATAATTAAGCCATACGGTTTCTGTGGACGTAAAGCACCATGAAAAACGAAGTGGGGCGCTTGATCGTTCTCAGAGCCCAGGACCTGTGTGAAGGTCGAGGTGTCCGTCCTGGGCTCCCCGCATAGTTCAGGAGCTGTGTGAGAGTCGAGGTGGCCGTCCTGGGCTGTCCGTCCTAACGAGCCTTCTGGTTTCCGTGGACGTAAAGCTATATTGAACCATGCTTCGGCACTGGTCACAGCTTGTCCCTAATATGTCAACTGACATCTGATGACATTAAGCATCACTTCATCGTCATCTGGGCTCCCCGGCATCCCTAATATGGTCCTGGTGGTTTCTGTGGATGTTAAGCAACATTTGAAGAAGACTGTTCGTTCAGTGGTTGTCTCCACGGGCAGAGAAGACTTTTAGACCTGGCAGGTTCATACGGTTGTGACCGGTCGGCGAGACACTTAAAGAATGCCCTTGCAAGAATATTTTTGTAAAAGGTCCGCTAACTGTCAGCGAATATTTTTGCAAAAAGACTGGCTGACCGGGCTTTCAAAACCAATTATCTCTCTAAGTGCTTTGGATCATTCATTCGCAGAGCATTATCACTCATGCAATTCATCGCGTCAGTTTAGCTCAGGTGCATCCCGCACCGACTGTGATGATGATGATGATGTGGGGCTTAATGTCTTCGGATGTAGGGCTGTCATAATTCCAGCGACTGTTTTACAGTACACGCCTTTATCTGTGCAGTTCATCACTTTTTACTCGGGAATAGGCCTACCAAACGACCGTTTTATAGCGCGGCATTTACACGTCATTGTCGGCCGTGCTGTTCAACAGTAATAACTCCTGTGCGCTTAACATTGTAACAACTGTTTTACACTGCAGTTTACACACATACGCCTTTATCATCTGTGAGGTTCAACACCATTTTTAGCTCAGGTGCGTCTAACAACTGTTTTATGGTGCAGTTTACACACGGCGTACACCTTTGACAGCTGTGCAATTCAACGCCGCTTTTAGCTCAGTCAGGTGCGTCTAACAACTGTTCTAAGGTGCACTTTACACACCTTGTCATCAGTGCAAACCAACAGTTACTGCTCAGGTGTATCTAACAACTGCTTTTGCAATGCAATTTACTCACCTTTATATAGTCATCCACGCAATTTAACACCGTTTTTAGTTCAGGTGCACCAACGACTGTTTCAGGACACTCGTCGGCGTTCCGCATCAGCTATAAACAATTTTCAGATAAATTGTCACAGTCACCTCATCTCTTGTGGTCAGCCGATGCTCCTCGGTGAAACCGGATGCTTTCACTGGGTACAGGACCAGTCAGTTGTGTCACAATCAGGCTATTCTCAACTTTCCCGTGACGGCCCTGACATTCAAAAAAAAAAAAAAAAAAAAATTGCCTTGAACACCAGGATAAAGGAGTCTTCCAGTTTTATGAGCGAAACATAGGGGAAAATAGTCAAACGAGAAAGCGTGAAACAACTTCAGCGCAGCACCGCTAAACCTGTGCATCGACACACCGTCAGCACGAGAAAAACTTGTGAATAGATCTAGCGGTTAGTGGGGTGATACCTGCACCTGTTAGGCCTGGCATCAGTGGTAGAGCACAGGACTCGTGATCGAAAAGGATCTTTTTCAGCTGCTTTAATACTTCTCTCTCCCTCAACGATAATATTTTCATCAAACTTTACTGCCGAGCGCTTGTGTAATCACGGTAAAGGCGACATGTTTTCAACCGAAGAGAAAACAAAGGCGTAGAAAGGAAGTGAATTTCCAACCAATCAGCTTTGAAATACACCTACCGGAAATAACATTTAAGCCAATCAGCATCGCGGAGTGGAATGTGGTTAGGCAAGTTTTGCGTTCCGAACCTTTGCCGGTCTGGTTTCGTTGATGCGCCAAATGACCATCGACTACTCGATCGCTTTGAAAATATGTGTGCGTCAAGATGACGCACGGATCTCTAATCTGTGCGTCAAAATTCAAATCTGTGGGTAACAGACCCGCAGCTTCGCGTTATCGGGAGCATTGAAGGTAAGGAACAGGTGCGTGTGCGTGTGTTTCTTTCCTTTTTTTCCTCTCCAAAATGAACTTTCTGTACTGACTCTTAGTCTTATTTCGGTGTCTGTTCCACCCCCAGGCTACCGCGGTGGCACATAAGGCTCAGTAAAAGATCTGGGTCATTCTGCCAAAAGTGCAGGTGTCAGGTTACAGCTAAACAGGCATACACCCGTAACCCAATGAAGACGAAGCTGGCTGATTATGGATTCCAGGCATAGTGTACAAAGCCACCAGGAAATCAAGCTCACACCAACTCATGCGAGAACTCGTTCGTCCACAGTCATCTCAGGTCGTGGAGCCACTGTAAAGCGATCCTTGGTCTAAAGGTGCACGCACCCTGATCTCCACTGAAAACGCGCTCTGGCAGGGAAGGATATTCATCAAGTTTCCCCCCATAACCTTCCTGTGCAAGAAAAACACTCATTTCCCCTTCGTTTCCCTGCTTATCAGTAAGCTAAGTGTGTGCACATGTATGTTTGTGCATTTACACGTCATACATGGCTGCATGTGGGTGGGTGCACTCGTGTGCGTGTGTGTGTGCATGTCCATGTATGTGTGTGTGTTGTGTGTGTCATGTGTTGTGTGTCGTGTGTGCGCACACATTTGCATGGCTATGTGTAGATGTGTGGGTGCATGCGTGTGGGTGCCCAGTGTATGTGCATGTGTGTGTGCGTGCATGCGCGAGTGCGTGTATGCATGCATGTGTGTGTGTGTGTGAGTATGTTTCAACAAAAAGCATAACAATATGCAGAGACACACACACAGACACCTCGTCCTGATTTATTGAGCATGATTCACAATGTGTACATGCCAGCAACAGACACTTTTCACAGTACAGTGTCACTGGGTAGAGACACTATCCATACATCATAATAACACCCTGTGTGGCCCTGCTATCATAAAAGCAATGATTTGTGTATCGACACATGAATCTGTCTGCTCAAAATGATTTGTGTTTTGATAGAGGGACCTGTTCAAAATGGAACAGAACTCACCAGACACAATATGCACACAAGAATATCCACACACACGACATACAGGTATGCACGTACGCACAAGCACACACACGATATGCAGCTATGCACATATAGCTTAAATATACAGCATGTGCATTTATGTACACACACACACACACACACACACACACACACACACACACACACACACAATAATACGCAGGTACGCACATATAGTTTGCATATAGAGCATGTGCATTAATGGACACACACACACACACACACACACACACACACACACACACACACACACACCACACACACACACACACACACACACACACACACACACACACACACACACACACACACACATACACACACACTTTTAAAACTGGGCAGCTGAACTAGAACTAAACCTAGACAGTGTCCAAAACGTCCACAGGCTGATCTTCCTCGGGTTCACTGTACGACTGCCAGTCACCAATCCACACCCATAACGACTACAGCACCGACACACCCACAGGCTCAGCTGAGAGAGTCCACTTGTTTCTGGATCGCCTCCAACTGAAACACGAAACAAAAACACATACTGTGCCTTACCAAACTAACTGCCAAGGCTTGGGTTTTATTTCAAGACCCTGTGGAATGCGTAAATGTGCCTTGATACTGCTTCTTAACTGCTTTTCATCTGCGAGGTAAGAGCGGGGTTGGGGATTGGGAAGAGTTGGTTGTGGGGGAGAGAGAGAGAGAGAACTCAAACTTGACAATTTTAATACTTAAGGATAGTAGCATTAGGTCCATTTGGACTCCTAAGTTAACATTCCTTGCTGTACTACAACACACAGAGAGAGAGAACTCGAACTTGACAATTTTAATACTTAAAGACAGTAGCATTAGGTCCATTTGGACTTAACAGACAGTCCTTGCTATATATATATATATATAATATATACTACACAGGGAGAGAGAGGGAAAGAACAAGAGAGAAGGAACAAAGATACATACCTGATTATAGAATCCATACAGTTCATCGTGTGTAAATTCCATCTTGATTTTCTCCTTTTCCTGCAGGAAAAAAGAGAGAACAAATCAAATAAAACAAAAACGCCCTCAAATGGCGTACTGGTTCTGAGAATAAATAAAAAGAGAGTATGCACAGACTGGCATTACTTCTAAATCAACACAGGCAGCAAGCGACAACTTTGACAGCTAACACCCATTCTCCTGTAAGTTGATACCTAATTAGGAAGAGAGTTCTTTTGGCCTCATTAGTGGTTGTTTAAACTATGTCCTCTCTCAAATACCTCAAGTGCAGCAGTGAGGTTGGCTGCGGCAGCCGAACAATCTAAGGGCAAGAACCTCAGAAAACAAGAGCCACCGGTAGTCCTTCCGCGATTATATCCCTTGTGCAAACCCGCGCGGCTTTCCCTTTTGACCTTCTAGGTGATAATTTGATATTGAATAGGCCTGCTCTGGTGCAACTGACTTTCCTTGAAGAATGTACCCCACTGGAAATAATTTGCACAACAATGGCAATATGTAATGAGAGAAAAGAAACAACACTAGAAATACATGGCCGCAGCCACACAAGTCATGCTGTTCTCTGGATGGTCTCCGGAACTGACAGCTAGACCAGGCAGAGTCTGTGAATATGCTACAAAAAGTGGAATGGGAAGCCCAGCCTGGCGTCATGACACTGTTCAACATCCACCTTCAAATGCTCCTGTAGATCTAGCAGGAGTCAGGGGGAGGAGAATGATCAAGCAGACAAACAGGTGAGTGAACAATCAAATCAGTTCTTCTTTCCTTAGATGTCCACAATCATGTTGATGATTATTCTGGCACTTTAGGGGGTGTCTGCAATTATTATTATTTTAAATTCACATTTCAACTCTGGTCACAAGTCCTTAAATTGAGAGTTGCTTGTGTCTAGAATTAGAAAGATCTAAAAGCTGATGAGCTGAACACTTTGGGGGCAAAGGACACCGCATCACCCTTGAGGAGAGTGGTGCAGAAGCAGGAGGTGCGACACCACATCACCCTTGAGGAGAGTGGTGCAGAAGCAGGAGGTGTGACACCACATCACCCTTGAGGAGAGTGGTGCAGAAACAGGAAGTGCAACACCACATCACCCTCGAGGAGAGTGGTGCAGAAACAGCAAGTGTGCACTGATCTGCAGCAAAAGGGCAACAAACAAACAAACAAAATGCCACTGTCAGTCAAATCAAATACTGGAACTGTTCCACAGGCAACATTGACACTGGTAGAACTTCCGACAGATGTCATGGAGTTCTTGTGGAATTTCTAGATCCCACAGACACTATCCGGCACTAAGATGAACTGAACCACACAACAGCAGCAACAACAAAAAAGAAAAGAAAAGACCTACCCCAGTGTTCTCGTCCCTGACTCCCAGTTCAAACATGGCATTGGGCTCCTTCATTTTGGACATGGACGACTGGGCCAGCTGTAGGTTCAGCCTCCAGTTCACCTCCTCCAACTGCAGCGCCGAGGAATGAGATCAACACAATGCATTAGTGACAGTGGGCAAGACGTGCATCTGTCAAAGCTTGAACATAGGCACACAATCACTAAATCAGGTTGGAAACAGCACACACCATTAGAGAATGTCAAGAAGCTGTGTATAATTTGTCAAAGCTTGAACACAGGCACACAATCACTGAATCAGATCAAAAACAACACACGCCATTAGAGAATGTGAACAAGCTGTGCATTTGTCAAACATATTAATATTTGTGTTTTTTATATATAGAATAAACTCGTATATAATATATACTACCCAATCGAAAAATATCAACGGTACAACAGGACATAAATTATAATGTCACTTGCCCACAGGCACACACAATTTTCTAATATTCTCTTTAGTTTATTCATTGCCTTGCAAAGCAGAAATCTGTTCAGACAGGCTGACAGAGGCAAACAGCTAAACAGAGACAAACAGGAAAAGTGCACGACAGATGCAGACAAAAAGAGGCACAAAAAAGACAGCAGAAGTCAGAGAGAGGTATTCAGAGTAAATAAAATGACTGCTGAATGGATTAGGATCATGACAAGTCGGAGAGGGTGGTGACCTGTTTGGGATGAACTGTGCGCTGTCGGAGTTTGCTGATGGTGTCTCTGGCACTGGCAGCCCAGGCCTCCACAATGGGTTTGACCTGCACAGAGAGGTCGCACTGCCAATCACACACCCTGATGAAAGGCAACCCTTCTTTTAACAATAATGAGAATTTCAGTGCACTCGCCTTACAATAAAGCTCTAAGCACATACATAATCATGATGAGCAATCCTACACAGCATACTATGATACAGCACCATACCACTACACAGCTTGGCACATGCTCTGTGTACACCATACAACTATGCACCAGTTTACTCAAATTCAGTCTAAACATAAATTATACAACACAGGGAAAAAACATGCAACAGGCCAGAAAGGTTATATATTCCACACATAGTACATATATATAATGCATGTACTGAAATGTGACTGTAATAGAAAAAAAATTGTAAGTACTTACTTTATCATCTTCTAGGTCAAGCTGCTGCAACTGCTGTGAGAGAACCTGTGGTTTGGCTGCATGGTAGGCTGCCTGCAACCAACACATGATAGCTGATACATGCGTACAATGCAAATGATAGCTTCAGTAGACAGTACACAGAGAGAGACAGGCACATAGACAGATCGCCACAAAGATTCATGAACAAACCCCAAAGACACAGGAGAGAGGAAGTAGGACTGGGCGAGGCAGACAGGCAGCTGAATATTTTTTCAATCATAAATAATTCCCCAAAGCATATTATAAAAACAATAATAAGAGCTTAAACAAGCAAAACATTTATTTTTTTCCTGTTTATTTCTTCTTTTTCATAGTTTTTTTTTATTTGGCTGTAAATGTAATCTCCTATTTCCCAGAGTAAACATCCATATCATAAGGACTCAAACAAGAAATGCAGTTTTGTTGATGCATACATGTAATACTACTAATAAAAAAAGTAATATGGTCCATCACATCACCAAACAAATACAGTTTCAACTGGTAAAACATTTCCATTTTTAAGAACATATATTGTCTATCAAGTATTATGAAAAAGGCTCCAGCTGTTGTATACAGTATGCTTTGTGTCACTTGTAGACTAAATACTGGTGCTACCTGTTGCAGAACAAACTCAAGAGTTTCAATGATCAGTTCCAGGTCAGAACCAGCCACTCCCAGAGCAGTTTGTAGTTTTTCTTCTTCCTCATCTGAGAATGTCCGTTCCTCCTGAAGCAAGAACAAAGAAAATGATCACAAAAAGGAACCAATATGACATCTTATATTTTATATAAAATCTTATAGATCATGCAAAAATTGATCAGTCTTGCATCATCATTGTTCTTCTATTTTTGTTCCTTACCAACAACAAAAACAAAACAAAAAGTGTAAATTTCCTACCAGTAATACTTTCAACATTCAAGGCCCATATTTGTAGAATTTTACAATACACAAACCCATTCACAACTACAGGTGACTATATTATTTGTTCTTAACTGAAGCAAAAGTGGTGATGTTCACCATTCTGTATGCCAGTTACTCGTGTGTGTGTGTGTGTGTGTGTGTGTGTGTGTATGTGTGCATGCATGCATGTTGTGTGTGTGTGTGTGTGTGTGCATGATTATAATAATGCAGGTGTGTGTGTGCGCGTGCGCACGCATGCACATGTATAAATGCCATGCATAATATGCTTATATGCATGTTTGCAAGAGAGAGAGAGAGATACAAATACTGGAGAACTGGAAGTGCACACAAACCTTGATGTGTAGTTTTTGAAGAATACGTGACAGAAGCAGCGGAAACTTTGCTGTATCTAATCCATTGATCAAGATCACTGCTTTCTTGATGCTAGCAACACACACAATGTGATATCATCATGTAGCTTTGTAGGTTGAATCCATATTTCCCGGCTAAAATCAAGTCAGTAAATTACTATTAGTATTAGCCTATTACTATTATTATCACTGTCACACTGATCACTGTATTAGTTTATGATGAAGACCTTTAGGTAGTTACTCATGTTTGTCTGAATTAACTTGATGCATAATGCTGAATCGGTGAAAATGTAAAACACACAGTTACTATTCTGTCAACATTCTAAATGAATAAACGCAAGCATTCATTAGGGTTTTCCTCTTTCCAGTTGACACTATTGACAAGAGATGTACCATAAATCTGCAAAACTACACTTTAAACTGGGCCCAAAATATGATTTACGACACAGAAACGTCTAAAAGCAAAAGATTTTTTGATTTTTTCTTCAACTTAATAGTAAAGACGAAATGAAGCTGAAGGAACGCCCACAAACTTCGCAGTCGCCGTGAACATCGCCGCCATCTTGTTTACATGTGACTTTCGCAAGAGTGATGTCCCTTGCAAAATGTCAGCGTCTGTGGTTGTTCGATGTTAGACGGAGATCATTTTTTCTGGGCATTGCACGGTAACTCAGTGTTCTTATATTCAAAAACATTCATCGTATAACTTTGATGTAAAATCTGTTGCTTCTCATCAAATTAGTTTTAAGCAGGGTATTTAGCCTGAAGTCAGAAATAATCATGTAATTTTTTTTATGTTTGATTGCTCTCAATCTCATTGCAACACTTCTTCTGTCGTCTGCAAATGAAACCAAACGTCCTGCAAAATTCGAGATCAGTGACCTGAAAAATAGTTTGTAGGCTACGCTGTTATATGTTAATAATGCTTTGATACAGAAGATGCCTAGTTTAGCGTCGGAAAGGCAGGAATGCATTTTTCGTATCAAATTTCACATCAGTTTCATCTTCATCAGTCAATCAGTGTTTATAGAGAGATTACTTTCATTTTCACAACAGTACATTCACAATACACCCAACGTCAGAGGAAACTAATCCATCAAATTCATCATTCTCCACTGTGCACTTATTGCTGCCATAGTCTTTTTATTTGATCACTTGACTGGCGTACTGTAAAAGTACTAAAACTTGTCCTTTTTTTCTTCTTCTTTTTTTCACTGTTAGTGTCTGTCTTCCTGTTCATTTGGATATACTGTATTTCAGCAGAAGAGTTATGTTACCAACAAGACAAACAGGAAAATAAACAGGAAAAACAAAAAGACAAACAGGAAATAAAAAAAATGCAACAAAAACCAAACACCCTTGCAAACAAACTTGCCGTCTCCTCATCCACTCCAGCATTGCATTGAAGTGAGGTTTTATGGTACTAAAGTCACAGATGTGTTGAATGTATCATGTGGTCAGGTAAACTGATGAAATGGTGGCAGTAGGACTAAGAGTACATACTGTAGAGTGTGTTGAATCAATGTTTTACTGAAGTGGGATGTATTGTGAAGGTACCGTTGTGAAAATGAATAAAAGTAACTTCACTGAATAAATTGAAAAGAAAGTATGTTTAATTCACACAAAAGATGCCTTCTTGGTTTTCTGATGCTAAACCAGGAAATAACCAAATCACCCCCTCCCCTTCTTTTTATCTTTGCTGTCCACATTCACTGATTCAGATCTCTACCCTCTATCAGTATCACAGTAAGTACTGTGTATATTTGTTTATGGCTTGTGGCATAGGTAAAAGGGTCTTGTCAGAATATTGGCCCCTCCAACATGCCAATATGAGGCATTCCACAATAATAACAAAGGGCCTACTGGCTGGGTATGAAATAACATCTGCAAGTAAATGACATTAAACATGTATCGCACCTGTTGCAAAGACTGCCATTACAATTCTGATGGTTTTCAGGTGTCTATCTTCACACCTGTTTATGCCAGTTGGTAAGACTAAAGACTAAGAGGCGTTAAGTTTAGGGTCTTGTGAGCTTTTTGTACTCAGATCTCATCCCACAACAGTGAATATGTCTGTCACTGAATCATTTTTTTTTAATTTTTAAAAATTTACTCTCACTGAATTCAGACAATAAACTGAATGTGTAGGAAACACATTCATTAATCCAGTTAAAGTATACACGTGCATTTTAAAATGTCTTCTCAACAATTACAGGAATAGAGACAAGAAAGTGAACCATGTCATTTGGCCAAGTAGTGATTGGCCCCCCAGGGTCCGGGAAGACAACCTACTGTGCTGCGATGGCGCAGTTCCTGGAGACATTTGGTCGCAGTGTGGCTGTCATCAACCTGGATCCAGCCAATGACATTCTGCCCTACAGGTACAGGCTTTGTTTGTAAATGGTTAGCATCGGCCAGAGAATACTTATTTGTATCCTGAACAAGTCTTTCTCCTTTATACTGTGGGTATTATATTTATTATATTTAAAGACTTTTTTTCACTGTCGACGTTGCATAGAGATTTCTGGGTTTGGGTTTGTTTTTCAGTTTTGTTGTTGTTGTGTGTGTGTGTGTGTGTGTGTGTGTGATGTGATGTGAAAAACTGGACACAGAGCTCCTGAGAGGAAAACCCAAACAAGAATTTTGAATCTATTTTCAGGTGTGACGTGAACATCTCCGACCTGATCACAGTGAGTGACGTGATGACTCACCTGATGCTGGGTCCCAATGGCAGCCTCATCTACTGCATGGAATACCTGGAAAAGAACCTGGACTGGCTGAGGCAGAGTCTGGCACCACTCAAGGACAAGTACCTCATCTTTGACTTCCCTGGGCAGGTGAGGCATCCTTTATCCACAGCGTGGAATACCTGGAAATGTCTCTGGGCTAATAAGACAGAGTCTGGTACCACTCAAAGACAAGTACCTTATTTGAACTGATAAGTAAGTTGTGACATCTTGATCTACTGCTAGAGAGAAGAGAAGAAAAGTTCAAAAGAATATATGGTGTCACTAGAGTGCTCTGTTGTCAAAAAGTTCACTGCAGTGGTTTGCTGTACATACAGTGGAGCCTGTTGAAGACAACCAACTTCTCAGGTGTTAAGAGCAAGAACAGAAAACAGTGGTCCCTAGAAGTTTCTGTGATTTAGTGTCCGGATTGACTGATTGTGAAGAAGAATCGGTGATAACGTAGCCTTGTGATTTTCTGCTGGCTGTGAGAAGCGTGTTGAGTTCATGCTAATGCCTTGCTTGCTTTTGGAACGGTATGAGCTTTGATCCAAACCCACAAAAGGTGATGGGCTTTGATCCAAACCCACAAAAGGTGATGGGCAGTGATCTAAACACACAGTAGGTGATGGGCTTTGATCCAAACATACAGAAAGGTGAGGGGCTTTGATGCAAACATGCAAAAGGTGATGGCTTTGATCCAAACACACAAAAGTTGATGGCTTTGATCTAAACACACAAAAGGTGATGGGCTTTGATCCGAACACACAGAAGGTGATGGGCATGATCCAAGCACACAAAAGGTAGTGGGCTTGATCCAAACATACGAAAAGGCGAAGGGCATTGATCCAAACTCACAAAAGGTGATGAGCTCTGTTCTAAACACACAGATGGTGGTGGGCTTTGTATAGCCTCATAGTGTATTGTGACCCTAAAGCCTGGGTTATATTTGGGCTGCAGGTGGAGCTGTATACACACCACAACTCAGTCCGCAACATTGTTCAGCATCTGCAGACCATGGACGACTACCGGCTGGTCGCTGTTCATCTGGTAGACTCCCACTACTGCAGTGATCCGGGGAAATTCATCTCTGTCCTGTTGACCTCCCTTGCCACGATGCTGCAGGTGGCGCTACCACACATCAACCTGCTGTCAAAGGCAGACCTGATTGAGAAACACGGAAAGCTGAACTTTGGTGTGGACTTCTACACGGAGGTCTTGGATCTGTCCTACTTGTTGGAACACTTGCAGGTATGTGAAAGGATCTGTCCTGCCTGTTAAAACACTTGCAGATTTGTGAGGGGATCTGACCTACCTGGTAGAACATTTGTAGATTTGTGAGGAAATCTGACCTACCTGTCAGAACACTTGCAGATTTTGTGAGGGGATCTGACGTACCTGTTAGAACACTTGCAGATTTGTGAGGAAATCTGACCTACCTGTCAGAACACTTGCAGATTTTGTGAGGGGATCTGATATACCTGTTAGAACACTTGCAGATTTGTGAGGAAATCTGACCTACCTGTCAGAACACTTGCTGATTTGTGAGGAAATCTGACCTACCTGTCAGAACACTTGCAGATTTGTGAGGGGGTCTGAGGTACCTGTTACTGTTAGAACATTTGCAGATTTGTGACCTACCTGTTACAGTGTTAGAACACTTGCTGATTTGTGATGCAGTTATAAGTTCTACCAATTTATGTCACTCCATTTGTAAATTGTGCATGCATACACACACCACACACACACACGCACGCACGCACGCACACGCACACACACACACACACACACATGCATGCACACACACACAAACAAAATCAGAACATGCTGACAAAGTTCTGTGCAATCTCACTGTCAGGAGGACCCAATCTTTGCCAAGTACAAACGTCTGAATGAAGCGCTGGTTGGGTTGGTGGAAGACTACAGCCTCGTCAGCTTCACTGCTTTAAGTGTTAAAGTAAGCATTGCTTCTTGCTTGCATTATGTATTTACCTCTCTGATTGGAGTGGAGCCTGTGTAGAGACTATGAATTATATGGTAACGTAAGTTTTAGGTCGAAATGTAGAAGAAGAAAACAAGCAAGCAATTAATTGTTGAGGCATAAGCTGCATTATATTTAGATCAGGAAGACCTTAGAGTAAATCTAATGGGGGAAAAATAAGGAGAAAAAAAGGAGAAAGAAAAATTACAGTCCTTAAAATTATGTTATAACTGCCTTCAGAGTCAGTGACATGGACTTCTTTGAGAAACAGGGATATTAACTGTGCTTTGGGAAACAGACATTGATTGTCTTTCAGAAACACTTCAAACAGGGATATTAATTGTTTTAAGAGACAGAGATAGTAACTGTTGTTTATTTGTTACTGTTCCACATATAAAACCGTGAGAGACAGAAAGGTTTTGTGAGAGACAGAAAGGTTTTCATTGCAACAAAGGTGACAACTTCTTCTTTAACATTGTGTAACAGCAACCGAGATTCAACAGATGTGGTTATTTCCCTTGCATTAAAACCTGTATGCACAGTGAGAGAGAGAGAGAGTGTGTGTGTGCCTGCGTGTGTGTATGCATGTGTGCTAGTGTGTGTGTGTGTTTATGCTGATTACTGATATATACGTTCTTGGCTTGTTATTCAGAGCAAGGAGTTAATGCTGCGTGTGAAGAATGCAGCAGACAAGGCCAATGGCTACGTGTTTGGTGGGGAGCAAGAACGAAGCATGGAGTCATTGATGTCCTGTGCTGTTGGTGCGGAGTTTGAGTACCAGAAAATTCAGGACATCCGAGAAAAGTACACTGATGTGGACTCTCAATCTGAGCTTGCCATGGAGAATAATGATTCATGATACATTATGATTTGTGTGTGTGAGAGTATGTGAGTGTGTGTGTGTGCATATGGGTGGGTGTGGGTGTATGGATATTGATGCCAACAGACAGCAAAAGTGTGAAATGGAGTATTTGCTTTTACTGTTTGCATTTGTGTGTGGGCATGTTCTTGTGGAAGTATGTAAATATTGGTGCCAACATACAAGTATATAAAATTTGTTAACCAAACCATGTCTTTCAAATACTGAAAGTTTTCTTCTTGTTTTTGTTCTTCCACCCACCCCCTCCTCTCTCTCTCTCTCTCTCTCACCCACACTGGTTGACTGGGCGTAAAACACCAAGTTACCTCTCTCTCTCTCTCTCTCTCTCTCTCTCTCTCTCTCTCTCGCACACATACACACACACACCAAAAGTTCAAATTATTTACTGACAAACAGTTTTGAACCATTATTATAGAAAAGAATAGCAAAAATAAAGCAGCAAACCCCAAGTTCAACATCACAGCAATGTCTGCACAACACGTGGTCCACACAAGGCAAAAACAATCTTGTGGCCGAGATCAGATGGACGGAATGGTGTGGTGTACATGTTAGTATATTTTCTTTAAGCAGTAATACATGCCATTATAATATATGTGTATCCATGTTAGCAATGTGCGTCATTTCAAAACAGCTTTCAGAGTGGATCCTTCACAAGTGTTGCCAGGAATTTCAGGGGGCTATACTGGTAGTCGAAGGCCAGCACTCCTGTGTGGGTCCAGGGGACTGTACTGGTAGTCAAGGGCCAGCACTCCTGTGTGGGTCCAGGGGACTGTACTGGTAGTCAAGGGCCACACCGGGGTCCAGGGCTTAATCTCCTGTGTGGGTCCAGGGGACTGTACTGGTAGTCAAGGGCCAGCACTCCTATGTGGGTCCCAAGGACTACTGGTAGTCAAGGGCCAGCACTCCTGTGTGGGTCCAGGGGACTGCACTGGCAGTCAAGGGCCAACACTCCTGTGTGGGTCCAGGGGACTGTACTGGTAGTCAAGGGCCAGCACTCCTGTGTGGGTCCCAAGGACTGTACTGGTAGTCAAGGGCCAACACTCCTGTGTGGGTCCAGGGCAAATTCTAAGCACTGGTTTACGACATCCTTCATTCAACCATGCCGTATTTAGTTACATCATGGGTTCCAGAAAACTCAGCTAATGAGCAGTTTTTCATTGGTGCTCAAACGGTAGTAAGTTTGTTTCAAACAACTCAAATAAAACAAGACGTGTCATTTATAGCCACCAACAAAGTTTACACCAGCGCAAATAAAACCACTATCGTCTGAATCGAGACATAACTCTTTTTTTACCCAGGGTGGATGTGTGTCGTTTATGTGGATGCTAGGCTGCTTCCACAGTCTTATTAATACCCAAACCTTTTGGAGGGCGCCGACCGCGTGGGTGGACAGCTGCGCAGAGATAAAGAGTGCCCCTTCAGTGGCATAACCAAATCTGGCAGAGTTTGGAGGAAGGTGCTGGAAAGCGATGCTCGGAATGCGGGCCCAGGGGGCTGTACTGGCAATCAAGGGCCAGCACTCCTGTGAGAGGCCAGGGGGCTGTACTGGCAGTCAAGGGCCAGCACTCCTTTGTGGGTCCAGGGGGCTGTACTGGCAGTCAAGGGCCAGCACTCCTGTGTGGGTCCAAGGGGGCTGTACTGGCAGTCAAGGGCCAGCACTCCTGTGTGGGTCCAGGGGGCTGTACTGGCAGTCAAGGGCCAGCACTCCTGTGTGGGTCCAGGGGGCTGTACTGGCAGTCAAGGGCCAGCACTCCTGTGTGGGTCCAGGGGGCTGTAATGGCAGTCAAGGGCCAGCACTCCTGTGTGGGTCCCAATGACAAAGTATTGATAATCCTCGATTTCTGAAACTATTCAGAGCCATTTTCTTTTACTGAATTATTTAAGAAGAAAAAATATGACAAAACAATATACAAAGAAGGCAAGAGTGACGTTACTGTAATCAGAATATACCACCAGATAAAACACAAACATCAGCAAAATGAAATCAAAAGAACACGTTTTTTGAGGTACCAGTCTCATAATGAGAATTTCACGAGATCAAGCTTTTTATTCATGGCTCTGTCACACTTCCTTGGTGGAGCAAATGCGAGGTCACAACCAAATTCATTTGGTCAGGCTGCCCATCATCCAAACCAGGCAAACTGAACGTTAGAGGAGGCCTGAAGCACAGAAGCATCATGAACAAAACTATGGATCAAAAACTGATAGAAATGGAATATAAAATCCTCACAACAGTTTTTCTGTCAATTTATGGTTTAGTTTGGCAAAACTGAAAACAGGACCATGGAGGCTGCCATTTTGTCTGACACCCTGTTGTCGACATGACGCCATGATCAAGGATTAGCCCTGATATAACCCTATGACTGGGCTCAAAGCACCAACTATCTCGTGATCAAGGCTGGCATGTATTGCAGAAGTGTTCCACAGCATCAGCCAGATTTTTTCTACTCTTTACTGGTACAGAGCAAACTAGCATGGCTGTTTGGCTTAGTTTGAAGCAAAAAAGGTACTTCTGTTGCATAAATGTCAATAGCATATCCATACAAAACTTGCAAATGAAAGCTTTGCACATTTTCGACATTTTTCAGGTAAACTTGTCTCTCCACTTAGGGCCAACCTCTTTAAATTATCCCTTCATATTTTGCGGTTCATTGAATCCTGTGACTCAAGAATGTAAGCATTTTTTGTGCTTGTTTTACTTCCTATTCCCATGGTGTTCATGTTAGCCTTTAAATTTCATGTGGTAAAAGTATACAGTAACAGATTTGGTAACATCATAAATGCATAGATCTATCAGTCATAAGCCATGTTTACTTGTGTAAAAACCACAGAAACCAAAGTAAAGACATACAGGCAGGTTATGTAGAAGCGGAGTTGACAAACTGAACATCTTGTGAATACTGGTCATAGCTGCTGCCCAATCCTCTTCATATCCACAAAGTTCTGGGTTTGGCCACTATGTGATACTGTACAGAAGAGACTGGTACACACTGGGTACACACAGTGACACTGTGTCCTAGGAGTAAGTTTATTTCAAGTCATACATACTGATTTATAATTTTCAGATAGGTTCTTCTATGACTGAATATACATGAAAAAATAGAAAATAAAAATGCTTCAGTTCTCTGCACTAGCTTTATGCAGACGCATGACTGTCACTGTGTGTAACAAAATAATTAATTAAAATTTTGTCAACAGAAGATACATCAACATTTTTATTTTTTATAAACTGACACTTCCAGCAGAACAGACGGGTTCTTTTTATCACAGGTAAAACAATTGGTCACAACAATGAAACGTAAATTTAATGTGCACAAAAGAAAAATATTAAAAAACTCTGGACTGAGGAGAATATGCCACTTCGTGAGAGAAAAAGGAAAACTGTACAAGTATGCACCAAATCAAGCAATCTATAAATATGCAAAATACTGCACCAGTGAGAAAACAAATAGTTTCACTAACACAGCAGTATTGCATGCATATGAACAGCATCATTAATAGACAGGCATATTCCCCCTGACACATTTTAAATACATGAGAAATGCGTAATAAAGTATTCTGTGCATAATACACAGGTTAATGAACTGACTTTGTGGTATAATACGATGGTGTACAAATAAAAAATCTATGACAAGTGAAAAATAATTCAAAAAGAATGAAGACAAAGCACAGTGTTTTTTGTTTTGTTTTTGCTTGGCGTACAGTTACACAAGACAAAGGAAGTACTGATACCGTAATACTGGAGTTTGTATCATCTGAAAACAAAAGCCACTGTGATTTGCAAGGTAGAGTCTGTAAATGCTGTAAACATCTACAAAACAGAAACAAATGTGTTCAGTAATGGAAGACTTGATAATTAAAGATCCTTGTCCCAATTTTGCTTCTCTTTTAAATACTTTTTATTTCAAGCAAAGGATATTCACTATTCTGTTCCGTAAATATACCCCAAAACTGTGCTGACTGGTAGCAATAAATGTTTCTAGTTACATTCAGTTAGAGAAGGGCATTTCTGATACATTATCAGTAACACTATATCCAGTTAGAGACTGGTATTTCTGATTCAGTGTCAGTAACATTACAAGCTGTTAGAGATTGTTATTTCCGATACATAGCTGGTAACATTACAACCAGTCAATGTAACATTACAACCAGTCAGAGATTGATATTTCTCATACATTGTCAGTAATGTTACAACCAGTTAGAGATTGGTATTTTTATGCATTGTTGGTAACATTACAACCAGTTAGAGATTGATATTTCTGATACATTGTCAGTAACATTACAACCAGCTGGAGATTGGTATTTCTGATACATTGTCGGGGGGCATTTCTGATACATTGTCAGTAACATTACAACCAGTTGGAGATTGGTATTTCTGATACATTGTCGGGGGGCATTTCTGATACATTGTCAGTAACATTACAACCAGTTAGAGATGGGTATTTCTTATACATTATTGGTAACATTACATCCAGTTAGAGATTGGTATTTCTGATACATTGTCAGTAACATTACAACAGATAGAGATTGGTATTTCTGATACATTATAAGTAACATTACAAGGAGTTGGAGATTGGGTATTTCTGATACATTCTTGGTAATATTACATCCAGCAGAGACTAGTATTTCTGATATATTATTGGTATCATTACAGGCAGTTAGAGATCGGTATGTCTGACACATTATCAGTAACATTACAACTAAACAGAGATTTGTATTTCTGAAACATTATCAGTAATATTACAGCAAAAGCAAAAATGTAACATAACCTCTTGTGTAAACAAAAGCCTTTTTTGACAAACCCAAAAATCAGCCAAGCAAATAAACCTTTTCTTTCTTCTGATTCCCTGAGAAACTACATTTTTATTTTTTTATTTTTTTGTAAGTTAAGATAAAAAAAATAATTCACAGATCATTGGAGCTGCATCGTCAATCACTTCTTCACACAAACAAAACTTTTCAATCAATGATACCTAAAACACAAGACTTGTTAATGACAGCTGATGCACAAGTTCTAAACAAATGCTGATGCACTTAACCAGCAATACTGGCATGATGGCAAAGCTATAAACAGATGGATAATAATGCATTAATAAACTTCAAATACAGCAGCACATCAGCTGATGATCGCTGAAGTGAGACATCATTTTATGACCACTGAAGTGAGACAACTTTCCGTGCACAAAAACATAATGCAAGATGAACATTCTCACACATTCACTAAACATACAGTAACAACTGTATACTTTTAATAATCTAAGCGGTGAAATCACAGTCTCCTACACAATGCAAGTCAGATTTTTACAACAAATATACATATATCTATCAAGTGAAATGAATTTCACCTTGCCCCAGACAAATCTCATACATATACACAACAACACCAACCCATTAAAAAAAAAAAAAAAAAAAAGGACAAAAAGTGATGACCCATCTTACATGAATAGTGACAGACCGACAGATTGAAGACATTCAAAAGTGATAACAGCACACAATGTTTCGGTTACTGTCCTACTTGGTGATTGGAAATATCTGCTAAACCTGTTGCAGTTGAACCTACATGCATCAATGTTTTGTTACAATGATAGGACAAGGAAAACAACTGTCAGGAATGAATATTGAAAAGAGATTTAGTTAGTATCATTCCAAAACTGTTAAGCAACAGTGCAATCTACTACTTCACTGGTGGAGGTTGACAAGCTTATCCACATTTTGTTAGTAATGATTGAACCACATGCAGTGTAGTTTTCAAACTGCGGAGTAAATATAATATGGTGCTGTACATGTGGCCGTTGACTTTAAAGTACATGAAAACTGTGCGCATATACAGTTCCAGATTGGCAAAGACTGAACCGGGACTTCCACAGACTTGTGGAAACAACTGGGAGATTCTTAGTTAGTTGTAATCAGATCAGATTTTAACATCCCGTCAACTGCAGAGGGTCACCTCAGAATGATCAACGGCAAGGAAAGTCGGGAAAACAAGCAAACAAACACAGCAAAATGAACCGCGGCACTGACAGGTTGACAGGTGAGTTTAGCTGCAGTCAACACCAGTACCAGACTCACCACCACCTCTTCTGGCGCCATGGAAAATTGCAGATTGCACAAACTTGTTTTTATGGAAGCTGTTCCTTAGCAGACTGGTCCACCCTTACCTCCCTTTAAGATCCCATCACTGACAGTGTTATTTTTTTTCTTTTCTCATTTTTCTTTTTCTTTACTTCCCTGGTTTACCTGGCATTAAAAATCAATTATCTATCCATTGTTTTCATGGGGCGAGTAAAGGGGGGTTGCCCTAAAAGCTTGGTTGTTTATCCATAAAGCTTTTTATTTTTTTAATGGCACATTACTTTTATTATTCTTGTTGTTTTTTGTTCTTTGATGTTTTTGTGCGTGTTTTATTTATTATGGTTATACTCATTATAAGCATAGTTCACAACCTTATTTACATTTTAATGACATTTAGTTTTGCTTCACTGCAAGTCTTTAGTACACTGCACAGTCACACATATACATGAACCCATACACGTGAAATACATTTCTTTTTCTTAATTAATAATAATATTGATAATACTGCAAAACTCACATTGTTTATTTCTGCTCCTCTGCTTACAACCCCCACCCCCACCCCCCATCTCAGATTTTTACAACTTTGCTGCCCTCTTTTATTCCCCTCCACCTGCAAATATATATATATATATAAAAAATTACAAAATACATGACCACATTAAAATTACAGACCAAAAATCAGCCATCAGTTTGTTCACTTGTACCGCCAGAAGCAGACACAGGCAAGAAGTGTGGGGGTCACACTCTCATGCTGAAAGCACCAGCGGGCCCTAATGCTTTCCGCTTTACCTCCACCCAGGGTCCCACTCCTTCCCCTCACAGGACACCCCCAGAGCACAATCACCCTGCGCACCGTTTTCCCTTGCACCTTTCGCAGTGACGCTTCTCCTTCTTTCCACCGACGCCTTCCGCAAAGACGCGCGCTCCTCTCAGCCTAGACCAAGACGACCATTTTGCGGATCTGTCCGATTTCCTTGCGCAGCTGGTCCTCCAGCAGCTTGCGTTTGCCCTCCATGACCGTCTTGACGTTGCTGATGCTCTCGTGCACCGTGGCGAATCCCTCGCGACACTCGCGCTTCAGCTTGCTGATCTCCTCGGCGTTCCTCTTGATGTTTCCATCCATCTTGGCCAGCAGCTTGGACTCGATGTGCTGCACAAGACAACAGACCCCAACATTTTGAAAGCTGGATTCACAAAACTAAAATTTATTGCTTTGAGGTCATTTCTCATCAGGTTCCTATCTACCTTTCAGAATTTCTTCGCCTTTACACTCCTTCCCGGCAGCTCCACTCCTCTGCAGACACCTGAGTGTTCAGAATACCATCCTTCCAAACAAAGTCCAGTGGTCAGCTCTCTTTCTCTTAACAGGCTCCAGTTATTTGGAACCAGCTCCCTGTTTCTGTCTGTCATTCGACTTGTCAGTTCTTTCAAATCTTCCTTGAAAACCTTTCTCTTCTTAGAAACCTTTTCTTCAGTCCCATTGCCCTGAGATGTGTGTGCATGTGTGCATGCTTGTGTGTGTGCATGTGTGTGTGTTGTGTGTGTGCCTGCATGTGTGTGTGATCATGTTGTATGCATTGAATTTTGAATGCATTTAAAGAATGTGTAAGTGCTTAGGGCCTGTGTGGGTTTGGCGCTCTAAGTATTCACTATTATTAATCCCTTGCAGGAAATGCAGGTTGCCATACCTGGGTAAAGCTACAGCAGCGCTACACCATCCTGTCGGTGTGTGCATTATAATACACCTTCCTATCAGTGTGTGCATTATAATAATACACCTTCCTATCAGTGTGTGCATTATAATAATACACCTTCCTATCAGTGTGTGCATTATAATAATACACCTTCCTTCAGTGTGTGGTTATAATAATACACCTTCCTATCAGTGTGTGCATTATAATAATACACCTTCCTATCAGTGTTTGAGTTATTATAATAATACACCTTCCTGTTGGTGCTTGCATTATAATAATACGCCTTCCTATCAGTGTGTGCAGTTATAATAATACACCTTCCTGTCGAGTGTGTTGCAGTTATAATAATACACCTTCCTATCAGTGTGTGCATTATAATAATACACCTTCCTATCAGTGTGTGCGTTATAATAATACACCTTCCTGTTGGTGCGTGCATTATAATAATACACCTTCCTATCAGTGTGATGCTTATAATAATACACCTTCCTATCAGTTGGTGTCGTGCATTATAATAATACACCTTCCTATCAGTGTGTGCATTATAATAATACACCTTCCTATCAGTGTGTGGTTATAATAATACACCTTCCTATCAGTGTGTGCGTTATAATAATACACCTTCCTATCAGTGTGTGCGTTATAATAATACACCTTCCTATCAGTGTGTGAGTTATAATAATACACCTTCCTATCAGTGTGTGCATTATAATAATACACCTTCCTATCAGTGTGTGCGTTATAATAATACACCTTCCTATCAGTGTGTGCATTATAAAATACACCTTCCTATCAGTGTGTGTGTTATAATAATACACCTTCCTATCAGTGTGTGCATTATAATAATACACCTTCCTATCAGTGTTTGAGTT